>JAVQJD010064371.1:0-11457 GCA_036023655.1 Nannoperca australis | reverse complement strand
GCAGTTATGTGCAGACTTGTGATACTAATTTCCTGTTTGAATTGTTGATTGCTTTTGATTGGATAGCACTACAGATGTTTCCTAGCAACTGATTTGCCATCACTAAACTCTTTACTAGCCAAGACATTCCTTGAGTTTGAATGGGTTTGTTAAACAGCAGTTTGAAACTAGCCAATACTAAGAGCTTATGGACTACTTCAACTAAATAGCTGGTCCAACCCAATCCAGGTTAGCAGGGCCATCTGATGTTGATCCACCAGTCAACTTCAATATGTAAATGTCTGAAAGAAGGAATTCATTTTTTATTCATATAAAACGTTATCTTGGCAGTGCTTGGACTTCTTTAATTAAATGTACTGCATTTCATGTTGGAAATGTTATGAAAAGTGTTTTATTAGATGGGACCAGCACGGGGAAAGGTGTTTTTTAACAATCCGAGATGGTTTTATTGACTGGGATTGTGATTCACTTCTCTTGGTACAGCCTGAAGTAACCAATAAAACACTACATTTTCCAGGTAGATTTACAATTGAAAGTCGGAGAACGAGGCAAAGGTAATTTTTAGGCATTTTATTTTGAAATCATCAAACACAGGTTTTTAATAATCATTGCCCCCATAGTAGAAGCTACGTGCAAGACTGGTAGTTCCAGTTTCACCCTGTAGAATTCTGTAGGCTGAAAACGTCAGAAAAGTCATGTCTCTGTTAGTGTATGTGTGGATGCATTTTCATATAGGTGTCTGTGTGCTGTCAGTGTGCATGCATTCAAGGTGTGTGTGTGTATTTGCTTGTGTGTGACTGTGACCTTTGTGATTCCACTGGGAACACTAGAACTGGCAGCGCAGCCTTTTCCTTGAAATCCTGGAAGCAGAAAGACAAAGCAGCGTGCAGGCACCCACCACCCACTCCTGTTGATGAAGCTAATTGAGCAAATATAAATATCTCATACTCCTGCACAGCATGAGTTTGTCTGTTTTGGCTCTTCAGTTTTGACCACAGAATACATACTCCAGATCAGAAATGAGCTTCCCTACAGGGAGAAAAGATGGAGAGGGAGGCAGCCCAAGGTTGAGTTTTAGGTCTAGTGGTTGAACTCCATCACCCTTGGATGCTACAGGGTCTAGTGGCATGCTTGAATTAAGAATCTTCTGATTGGATGTAAAGAGTGGAGGCATAAGGTTCATCAAGACTTCTGCTTCCTCTCCCTTCAGCTTCCTCTTTATAACCCTCGTAATCTCTTTCCACTTTCTCTACCTCCCTCTACCAATCATGTCTTTTGTTCTATATCCCTCCATTTTCTCTTTCACCTTTACCCTCTATCTTCTATCTCTCCTACCTGTGTACTCTTATTTACGTGACACTACTTTTCCAACTCGTCTTTTTCTAACTTTCTGTTCTGTTCTAACACAAACTTTGTCCTTCTTTCCACTATTACTCCTTTCCCCAATATATTTTCATCACTCCTATCCCTCCTTACCTCTCTATCTCTTCATGCTTCCGTGGCCATTCTTCCTTCCTCCCCCTTCCTTATTCCCTCTCTCCCTCCCTCCTCCCACCACCCGTCACTCTTCGCCTTCCTGTCTTTGTCAGTCAGCTTCCAGGAATTCATTTGGAGGAAGTGTTGCTTTCCGAACTTGATAACACCCCACCAACCCTTAGCTGTTTCACTCACAATACACACCCAGCTTATATGAAATCCATTATATATTGCTGCTATATATGCTGATTCACTTTCTTAGATGAGATACTGCTCTTATGTCTGTCTATTCAATATGAAGCTACAGCCAGGAGCTGGTTAGCTTAGCTAAGAACAAAGACTGGAAAAAAGGAGAACAATGTTTTTGCTTGGTCGGGTGCGGTGAATTCCTGGAGTCACTGTGAGGTTACCATGCACTGGGTGTAGTACTGCACCCGGCCAATATTCAGGAGCTTAACCCCCTGTAATGCTGCAACTTAACATTTTTATATTTCAAAATTAGTGAGTTTTAGAGAAGCTGGGACCATGTTTTCCCATATTTCTTTATGCTAAGCTTCATAGTGATTACACCCGGACAAGAAAAAGACCTGCACGAAACGCTCATATAAAACAACACATTTCATACTTTTTGTATGAACTAAACTAACAGGATATCATTTGTTAATTAGTGAGCTTTATGCTTATGTTTAGGTTTGGAGTTAGGCTAGCTGTTTCCCAGTGTTTCCAATCTTCTCGCTAAGCTAAGCAGCTGTTGGCTATAGCTTAACTTTATTGTACATGACAGTCATTTGAGTGGTTTTAATCTTTTCATCTAATACTAATTTGAATAAGAAAATTTGAGTATTGGTATGATGGGTACATAAAAGGAAGGCCAGCTGAGATCTCCAGAAAGGAAACAATATTGAACATTTCATCCCCCACATCAATAGTATAGTTTTCATGTAGAAATATATTATTATTTTTCTTTCTCATATGTGTCAATTTGCACATATTAATTGGTTTTAAGTGACCACTACATTTCTGACCTGGAAGTGTTAAAGTGATTAATAATTGTGCACTGAATTCATTAAATGTCACTTTAAATACTCACATGATTTCATCAAAGTGTCATTATTTTGCCAGCAAAGGTCTTAAGATGCTTCAGCTAATTAACTTGAATGATTTTGTAAAACAGGGTTTAATAGCCAGCAATCAATTTGTCAGAGAAGATATATAATTTTTTTCTAATGGCACAGTCTAATTTTGGAAAGAAACAGTGCACTGACTGAAAATGTGAAGCACACACACACACACACACACACACACACACACACATAAATAAACACAATGGCCATATGTTCATATTCTCATCATCTCTCTTAGCAGCTAAATCTTGTAGGGCAGTTCCTAAATACTGGAATCTGATCTTGTAGACTGACTCACAGACTTGATAGTAATCATCACTCTAAAGAGCTTAGCTAAGCTGCTTTTAACACATGATCAGTGCTGATGGAAGCTGAGAGAAGCACTACACACCAACTCCCACCAGTTCATCCAATTCCAAACTCAGATGCTATGCTACCATTTCCTAACTAGTAATACAATCTCAAATCCTTTAGCCAGCTCTTATTCTTCAAAAGGGGGAGCTGCAAATGAGGTGAGAGCATGTTGTAGGTTTTAGTTTTATTCAACAAGTCCTCAAACAAGTGGTGTGTTGTGGGATCAGCCATATTCCTCAAAGCAACAAACAAGTAAAATTATACCACTTAATATGTGAAGAAATTACTTGGTGATGGAGACGAACTTGGCTTTACTCACACTCATTATCTGTGTTTTTTCGAGGTAACGTTGCATATCTAAAGAGGATTAAATTTTAAAGTCACAGCAAGGGAAGAGTGCCCGGCAGCACAACCCAAATAGGAAAATTAATCTGTTTCCCAGCCTAAACCCTCTGCCAGCCAGATGCAGGTGAAGGGGTCCAGTGTGATGTTTTTCTCCAAATACTTTTACTGAGCCAAAACATTGAAAACAACAATACCTTTGGGTCACGCAGCACTCTCTCCTTATGAAAAATAGATGTTCCATATAAAATATAAATGCCCCTGAAATGGCACAAGTGTATATTATAAACATGTCTTTGGTGGAACCAACATACAACTGCCAGGAAGCAGTCTTGAATTAAAAGTAAGAGAACTCGTTGCACGTGGGTGCACAGGAAAAATATGAAACATAATTCCTCTTAAAGCTGAAAGAGCAACGTGCAGGTAGGATTTCTCTCTGAATATACAGTTTTGGGTGCATTAATATGTATATGTGCTTCTATCGATTCCATCAGAGATAATTGTTACAGAGCAAGAAAAAATTAAACTTGAACTTTGTTAAATCAGCTACTAATTAAAAGTAGCTACACACCACAATTCCTATGGGCAAAGGTAGGCTACAACATTGTGTTTATTTTGCAGGTATTTATTTGGGGAGCATATGAGGCACAGGGGCAGAACTCATAGTGGTGAATGGTGTTAGTGGTAACTCTAGCTGGATTGTGTGCTCCAACAAACCCACTTGGCACAATTCAAAGCTGGGAAGGGAATGAGGGACATGTCCCTGTCACTGCACTGATGACTCCAGCTGTTAGGATGGAAGGGGGGGTCTGCACGGAAGGAAGTGGGATCTGACTGGAATAGCATAAACCTCCCATGTCACATCGCCCCAGTGAAGACCCTGAATGGAGGGTACAACAACAACAGCATGTGACTCTGAAGTACCACAAGCTGGATTTTGCAGCTACAGTGTGGTGTCATGAAAAGGAGGCCTTGGCACAATACAGCAGCAGGGGAAGTGCCCAAGCCTTGGTAGTGGCGTAGACTGGTATCTTAAGGAAGGATATCCCAGGTTAAAGGTCACCCCGCGCTGACAGGATATCCTCCCCTCATGTCCTCTCTTACTGTTCTACCTTCCACCCTCCCTCACAGCCAACAAATGTCTGTTTGAACAAGACGTTTAATCCTCTTTCCAGTGTTTAAATCCTGACTGTGGGGTGAAATTATTTCAATTCTTTCCACTATTGTCTCATGCGGCACATAACAATATGAGGCAAATTGCTCTACTTGTTTCAAGATAAAGCAACAACACGACAGTTGAATTGAACAAGTGAAAAAGTCTCAGCCCAGCGACAGCTTTTTTTTTACTGTTTCGCAAAAATCAAATTGCATGACTTCTAAAGTAAATAAGTTGGTGAGATGGATATTTTTTTTATTACCAGTCCCGCCTGTCATCATGGAGGCAAAGCCTTGAAAGCAGGAAAGTGCTGACAAAGCACTTCCTCAAGACATACTATGCTATACATGCTATGTGCTGGCTGTAGTCATGGACAACAGACAGCATCACCTGATTCAGACACAGCCTCTTCTTCAATAGTTTTGTTGTTTGCCCCTCTCAAACACACACTGTAGATGAAATGGACTAGACTACCAATTATGAGTACTAATAACTGGCTCTCATTATTTCCAATGAGAGTTTGGAAACATAATCACACAAACTTCCATACAACCACAGCAAACAGCCATAAATCACCACAACTCTGTCCCCAAACACTCTCCCATCAAGCTACTGTTCCGCTCACTATTATAATAACTCTTATTGCCATGAAATATGAAGCTTCTATTCATACCTGCCCTCAGCAGAAAACAGAAAGGGCCAGAAAGAAGGCATTAAATATTGAAGTGTAGACCATTAGGAGTTTCCTCTCAGCCTTCTGACATGCCATTACTCTCCATGACAGACTGTAAGCCCATGCCTTTCCCTTTTGCCAGACGCATTTCCTGAAACTCCACTGCTGACGACTTCATCCCGTTTAATGAGCACTCAGTCGCAGCCCCCAGGATCACGGCTCGGTCACTTCTCTCCCTTCACAGCCGCCACTGCATTCTAGGGAAAGGAGTTTGAAATGTTTACATTATGACCAGCAGGGATGGGAAGAGTTGCAAAACGTTCTACTCAAGTGTAAGAACTGTAGTAAATAACGCTGCATTCAGACCAAATCAGGCGTTGCTGCTATTAGTGCAGAGTTGTGCGGTGGTGTGGGATTATAACTACATGTCCATGCTGATTGTAGCAATCCTAACGTAAGAGTGATACAACGCCAACGACAGGTTGAAAAGCTGATGTACTGTCATCATGGGAGTGATCGATCAGACTGTTGTCTATCTTCACAGTTGCTAGGTAGACAGCGGAATGTGCACCTGTCTTTCTTAGAGTGCTTAAATGCACTACCCACGATCCCCTGCAGAGCCTGAACGCACTATCCACGTTCAAATGAATGTGAAGACTGGTGTTTTTATACAATTCCTGATTTGATCTGAATACAACCTTAGTCTGAAGTAAAATACCCTTCTGAAGTCCTGCTGTGGGCCAGTTAGTGATGAATACACCATGTCACCTTGTTTTGCCCTGTAGTGGCATATTTACAAGTGTCCGACAAAAGGCAGCTTTATTGAAGTAGAATCTAATTTTGATGATTTGTTAACAACACTTGACGATTCATAGGGTGACAACAGCACTTACTCTAATAAAACATGTGATAAACCAGCTGAGTGGAGGCTTCACATAGTGCAAGCTGGCCTGATGGGAAAGTTGTCTTCAGTGTCTGAAAGTGCCTGTACAAAAGTGCTGAACATGCAATAATCTAAAATGTTGCCATAACCCAAATTTCTTTCAGCATTTTGTGATCTATCTATTTAGATAAGGGGAAATATTTATTTATTTATATCAGGGGACATTTAAAAGATACTCTGACAAAAATTATGCAGTGTGATCGTTCCCATGCGATGCACAACTATTAAGAAGATGGAGAGTTTGAGCTAGATTCTGTTCTACATTAGGGGGGAAGTTCATGGTAGTTTCTGTACAGACTGTCCCGCTTTTCCCCATCAGAACAGTCTTTTCAGAATCTCAGGGTCAAAGCTATAAGTGAGGGAAATGTGGATGTGATGTACTTCACTGACTTGTTTTACCCATGAAACATATGTAAAGCTTGCAAATTTAGTTATCTGCACTGAAATACAAAATACAACGATTAATTCAAATAAAGTCTCACTTCAAAAAAGGATAATGATAATGTAAATGCGAAAATGTAGTGTCACAGTTATAAAGAACAATTATAAAGTTAGCAAACTGATGCAGTAATGTCCATTACACAGAAATGTTTATCTAAAGTTTGCTTACATTAACCATAAAGTAAGTAGCCTACAGCTGTAGCAGTAAAACTACCAAGTGTATTGAATTGAGCAAGGGTTTGTTTTATTTCTTTACCTTTAGTTGAAGTGCATGGAATTTATTGGCATGTTATTTTGTCTCTTTAATGTTTTCTTTTTACTGGCTCACCAGGAGGCAACTTATCCATTCACATTCTTTCACTGAGACACTGCTGGCTGGAAAAAAAGAGAATATAATAAGGAGGTAATGAGAGAGACATGGCAAAGAGCAAAAGTGAGGCAGGCAGATAGACGTTTAAGACAGAGTGAGAAAGACAAGCAGAATTGGATATGCAAGGGCAGAAAACACTGAACTAAAAGGAGTAGCTGAAGAGAAGTATACCTAGAGCAATTTCCATGTTACTACACAGTGCCGTATCCCTGCAACGCAGACAGCTCTGCAGGCCAAACAGTGTTTTATTCATGCAAACGCCGTCACAAAAAAGACTCAAGGCTGTTCAGGCTGTTACTCAATTATTCATCAAGCAGAGAAATGTATCCTGATTGAAGTTGCTTTGAACTTAAGGCATCATTTTTCACAGCAGTTTTTTTTTCCTTCTTTTTTTTCAGCTGTGTGTAATGCGCCACCAAACAGAGCTCACAACCCTCCTCCCCACCGGGACTATGACTGTTAATTTATACCAGTGTCAATTATTTATAATCAAAAAACCTATTCATTCTAAATTAAGCCCTCATGATGCTTTAATAGCCGGTGAGCTATACCCTGCTGCTTGTGTATAGGATTTTCACTTTTGATATGCAGGGAAATTCAATTTTTTGTATTTGACACATTGTGAAGTGAATGTGACATTATTATGCTGTGCTATCATTGTGGCCACTAGCGTAGTAATATCTCTGTCGTGTTTTTTTTATTCTGTGTTGCAGCTGAGTATTTCTCATCAGAAGACTGCATGAATCATTTGTCTTTGTCAGAGAAGGCATATGTGAGACACTTATTTAGATGGATGCACATATATATTTAGACATATACAGGATATGAGCACTTTAATATCCTTCACTCTCAAAAGTATTTTCACTCCAGAAAAGTCCCTAAAATGCGTCGGGAGAAGAGAATTTGTGGAGCATCTTTTGTCTTGTTGTTCCATACACCTCACTCTAGCTTAATTACAGCCCACATAGTAATCATCATATAGATTCCTTGGATTGTTGGGAGCCAGAATTACTAAAGTTGCAGCAGCTTAACATTTCATTTTTTGCCACTCACACACTTTCCATGTATATGTCTTGCCTTAGGGGAATGCCTTAGCTGGTCTGAGAGTCAAACTTCACTTCTGTGGAGCATGATGCCAGTGTCAAACATGCCGTCTCTTTTTCTCTCTGAACCAGTTTTTCCCTGTATTTCTTTCTATCTTCTTTCACTCTCTCTAACACTGGTACCCTTTTCCTTTCTTGTTTTCTGTCACTTTCGCCTTTCATTTTCCCTCTAAATCTCTGTCTTTCCCCTATCTTTCCGAAGACAGGCTTTGCGGCTAGTTCAGCAGGCCGGATCTTATTTCGGTGTCAAATAAAAAATCCCTGGCAAGCCCTTGCCGTTCTGTCCCAGCGGTGGAATAAAAGCAGGACGCGTCGTGTCATTTGGAGGCGAATGACACAGATTCCTCCACTGGTGCTCGAGCAGACGCGAGGCCTCCAATTAAAAGACCGTTACGTGGCGGGGATGCACGGCTTGTTTGGGTTTGTCGTGGGCCGGAGACAAGCCTTCAATTCCTCCTCGTCTCTGTTGTGTTTTCAATATGTGTATTTGTGTGAAGGTTGAACAGTCCTCACAAAGACAGACAGATAAGAAACACACTCTAAAGTGAAGTCAGTTTGCCAGTCGTACAGAGGTGCAGTTTTTTTAGCTCATGCCTGTGTTTAGATATCAGGTTAAATTAGGATTACATTGAGGTTAGGGTAAACAAAGAAACACTGATGTTGGTGACTGACTGTTTACAGCAGGGATTGGTTTTTATTTTCTTATGGAAATTTAACCTTTTCATTTTAGACAAACCTCCTAATTCATTCTGTATTTCCCTAGAGTGGAGACATAGCTCACTTGCTTTACAAATATGCATGCTTTGGTGATATGCATATGTCTATGTTTGCAAGTGTATTGTATATGTATCTTTATGACATGCATATTGTAGCTGCACAAGTAAACTGTCAGGTCTGCCAAGGTTACTTCTTGTTGCAAACTTGTGACTATCTTGACTGACGAGATATTACTTATGCGTTGCACAGATATCTAACATGAAGGCACTACGTTTAAAATATTTACTTGCTGCCAGGAAGTAAACAAGAGCCCCTTGCTTGCTTGTTGGGACCAATCAAAAGTTGGGCAAAGGACATGAAAGCCTAAGACAGCATGCGGCGTGCGGGGTGGAGGAGGTTTTTTGTGTTTATGTGCATGCTCATTTTTCAACTTGTGTGAATGTTTGCGCAGGAAATCATTGTGCACGTACGTACTGTCTGTGTAATAAACCTGTATCAAAAGAGTCACAAGCATCGTGTGGCACCCTGCTGATCCCAGGAACCTCGGGCCTCTGCTGCTACATTTGCTTCTGTGGAATGAAGAAAACATGGCAATTTCAAATAGAATTGCTCCCCTGAAATCATAAACATTAAAAAAATGCCCTAGTGGTGATGTTTAATTCCCAGCCTGCGTTTGAAAAATGCACACGCTGATATGTCCTCCGAATTAGAAGTGGGTTCTCACCACAAAGAGAATCATCGTGTTTAAAATATAGGTTGTTGTTTATTTAATTCACTTGCATCACTTTGCCTGTTACCAGGGGAACACTCAATTAAAAGGGTTACAGTTTTATTTTGCAGGTTCGGTTAGTGCGTTAGCACTGGAGTGCAAGTTTTATCTCAGCAGTGCCTGCCTGATTAGCATATTCCATCATGTTAAACAAATAGAAGACAATGAGGGCCTTAGGGATGAGGGGCAAACGTGCGCACAGCATACAAAAAGATCAATCTGTTTCCAGTGGGATACAAAGGCCTGTTGTTGGAGAGCCCCTCATTGGCTATGCATTAGAGATTGATGGAGTTCCTCTGTTGTCAGACTGACTTTAACACCCACAGTGCACTAGCTAATACTGTATAAGCAGTGGTGTGTTGGTGGGGGATTGTGGCGCTTCCTCACTTCTTATTAGTACTTATTAATTTTGCTGTTTGTGATGCAGAATAAAACCCAAATTGCCAACAGAAAATTGGAGGGGAATTAAATGCTCCGTATTCCTTGTGTGGCTCCTAATAGGACACATACATTTTTTTTTTGTTATTTCTATCTTGAGATGCTCTCCCCCTGCTTCTCCACACACCACTACTTTACACCACTTTGAGGACTGTGACTCCAGTCTATAGGCACTCTGTACATACATGCATGAGCCAGTGATAATTGGCTCATAGCCATGCCTTCTGATGTGGCAGGCTGTTATTAACCTCCTAGATTCAAAGAGCAGAACTTTACATTGCTATGCTAATTTTAAGACTCATCCGCTAAGTCTGTATCAAAACACAGGCTCTTAATAAATAAGCAGCTCCTAATCTTGCTGCCTATTTAAAACTACAATCACCACTGTGGGAGCGAGCTGTGATAAAGAGTCAAGGGGTGTGGTAACTGCACATGGCTTCTTTCCCTTTCTGTCCCTGATTTGCTGCTCTACCCCATCATTCTCCAGACCATAGTCTCTGTTGTTCTACTTATCTTGTCCGTATAGTAACAAACATAACATTGTGTCGTTTGTTTCCATAGAGACTAAAGACAGTACAATAGCTACCAAAATAGCACTTTCAAAAGACTTAAAATCTTCTGCACCACATGCTGTATATTGACTCAACAAACAACCCACTTTACCCACACAGGTTACTACATGACATGACACTACATTCGGGCATTAGTTCATTACTTTGTGCAATATGTGTGGTCACTTTGCAGATTAATATTTACCATACAATCTATATGATTAATTCAAAAATGTTATATATTGTTACAGATAAAATGAAAGTATAAAAGGAGTAAAAACTGGCACCACCTCAAGCAGCTGCAGCATTAAAATTCACTTCTACACATGTATAAAATAATCCAATTATATATATATATATAATAACACAGGGCTCATGTTGCAATGCTTTTTAGTACTTTTTAATTCTGATACTTAAAAGCTGCTATAATTAATATTTCTATATTAACAATGGATCAAATCACAATGTGTGATGTGAAAGTAGGTTGTAGTGGAAAACCCACAGAGTTACCACAGTCCCCTCATCTCTACAGAGCTGTAGTGTCTTTTTGCTCATTGTTTTGGTTTTACTGGTTTAACTTCACTCTCACTGCTACCATCAACCTGGTTTCCAGACAAAGCAGGCACCTGTTTCCAGGCGAAAATCTAAAATAAAATCCCACTGTGCACTACCTTCCCAGCACCAAACAGCAGAGAGACAACATTAGTATCTAGCTGGTTAACACAATGTAGCATTTAGCTGCTAAAGAGCCAGATATTATTTCTCAGAAGTTGGTGGAGACAAAAACAGAGCAAAAAGAGAGAGACTTACAGTCATCAGACTCTCTATGTGAGAGTAGCCTATACTGTGAATAAGCACACACGGTGTCAGTGTTCTGCCAGTCACCTGAGTCAGCCCTACTATAAGCTTTATCAAAGAGGAAAGTCTTAAGCCTGCTCTTGAATATGAGGAGGGTGTCTGCCTCCCGTAAACAAACTGGAAGCTGGTTCCACATAAGAGG
>JAVQJD010064365.1:0-20375 GCA_036023655.1 Nannoperca australis | reverse complement strand
TATTAAATACAATACATTCAAACTAGAAATACCATTCCACTATAGTATTGTGCAATATGCTGTACTTTATAGAACCAATGTGTCATTTAAGTGCTGTTGTAACAACAACAACAATTGTCTTCTTCTTCTCCTTCTCCACCTTCGTCTCCTAGGCTGGTAATATAGTAATCTTAGACTGAACTGTATAAAAGGGATCTAAAAAAATTTTCATCAAGTTCTTAAAAAGTACGCAACGTGATGAAGTGGTGACTGAAGGCCTGAATCGAGGTTTAAATACCCTTTAATGAAATTCAGTAGAGTTATGGAAGCCTACAGGCGAATATATTAAAATGAAAATGAAAATGTAATTCCACAATAGCATTATCAGTTTCCACATGTGTTATTTGAGTAAACGTGAAAATGAAATCCAATTTGCGTTTTCACTTTCACATACTCATATCAGCCTTCTGTGACCAGATTAGAAGTCTTTGTTGTTGACCTAATTTTACCTTGAGCTGTGATTTTCATGATGTTTGTGATATTAAACTGAGATATTTTTACTGTTACATTTACAGAGATCCCCATTATCCCGAAAGAAAACGTAGTCAACTCAGTTACAATATTTATTTTCTTTCTTTCTTTCTCTCTTTTTGATAAACTCAAGAGATCCGGATGAGCTGTCATGAGAAGATCGAGAGTTGTGTGGAAGCCACAGAGGTAGGTGTGCTACATTCAAATACACTGACCTCAACACATTTACACGTCTGCTGCAGAAGGCAGGATTTATACATTAAAGTGGAAGAACACCCTCAAATTCACAGAGAACCCTCCCCCCCAGCATATTTAAAGTAAAGGAACAACAACTGTAGGAGGCGTGACCTTGATACATTTCATGACGTAGACAGGTCCGGTCTGGTTGACTCTGTCAGCATTGACCTGATTTAAAACCACAGAAATCTTTTTTTATACAGTGGGTAACCAGCACTGATGTGTTTCATCACAGTACAGTCATTTCATTCAGTACCTCTTTAAAACTTTCTTTGTTCTTTCCTGTGCTGGTGAGGAATCAAAACATAAAAAAAAGAGATAAAAGATTTTCTTAATTAACAGCAAGTTAACACGCCTCGTGAAAAAAAGTAATAATTAAATAAAATAATGCTTTTGTTTAGAAGTGGAAGGCCAGTTTTTGTCTGTTGATTGTGCGTCTGGGTGTTGCCCAGGGGGATCCATCCCTTCTTTTCAAGAGCATTTTGTACAAAGTGTTTGATAATACATTGATTTCGTTCACGGTTTCCTTTTTTTGTAACAACTGGTGGAAGCAGAGACCATTGAAACGTGAAGAAAATGTTTTCAATGCTTGTTTTTACTATTGATGTGTAGACAAATGTCTCACTGGGTATTTGAACTGATAATTCAAAGGAGATTCTCAGCAGTCGGAAGAAGCAGAATGACTGCAGGCTCTGTAAACATGAAACAAGGGGCCACTTTGAGGGCACTTACTGCTCGGTGGTGTTACGGACCATCTGTTCCCTCTCAGATGGACACTCTGGTGAAGAAGACCTCCGACATGGAGGTGGGCCTAAAGAGGACCAGGAGTGGACGGATCATCAAGTCCACTACGGTCAGTCATTTCAATTCAGTGTTACAGCTAGATCACCTAAGACCCCTTCAACATGAAAACATGTTTATTCTCTGTGATTAAGTATTTTCTTTGCTAATGAACCAATCAGCAGGTTTGATCTCTATGACTGAGCTTAGCGTAACCACATTGTTCCCATAATGCTCTTTGTTTGCAGTGTTTTGACCTAAAGGTTAGAAGATGTTTTTTGAGGCATTGATTTTTTTTTTAATGGCGTAAGAAGTATGAGCTCACTCAGGTTATTTGAAATCATATATAATCATATGGCTAATTGTGTAAATGTAGCTTCTGTGGTCAAAGTTAGAGCAGATGGGAAAAGTGAATATGATACTTTATCTCAAGAAAACTGTTACACGAGTGGAGTTGTCGAGTTTTAAGAAAGAAACTATTTATTTAAAATGACAAATGTGAAAGAAATCAATAAATCCTCAAATAAATGGACAAAAGGGCGAGAAGCTCATTAGCACAGCAGATGATTCTCTTTCGATTGCTTTGGTTGTTGTGTGTGCGTGTGTGTGTGGACAGGAGACAAATCTGACTGTGAACAACAAGAAGCCGACACCCATGAAGAACAAAGCGGTAAGAAACTGATCTAAACCTACTTTAACATAAATAATTGAATATAAATGTAAAGCTGTAAATGCAGCTGGGACATAACAAAGCACTTCTTAATCTACATATTATGTAAGAGCTCCAGTAAAAGCCTGCCGGCCTTTTTGACAACGTGCAAAATTCAGATTAATCAGCTGTACTTTTACACAAAAAGCTGTTCTACAGACGACTTGTGCATGTTGAAATGGAAAATGCGTAGGAACGCTGTTTGTTGCACAGATGAGTCAGCAGCAATCGCTTTGGTTTCTCAGAGTGGGATGTTGTCAGTAGACACACGATTCTGTGGTTGACTTTTTGTCAACTGCGTGTTTCCTCTGCTGCTTTCAGGTTTCCCAGTATGACATCCCCAACAGCCAGGACACTCCGTCCGCCTCCGCGTCTAAGAAGAAACGCAAATTCAGCGAACCCAAAGAGCGCTTCTGACCTCACAACCCACTGCTAACACAGCAGCCCTGTTGTATCGATTTACACTGTTGTTTTTAAGTTTCAGTTTTGAACACAGGTTACGCAGCTGGGTTTTAAAGGGAACATTCATTTCTGGATTGTGATAGAATTGTTTGTTTGCTTCACAGTTTATTTTAATGCAACTCTAATAAATTAACTAAAATGTGGACAGTTTACGTATTTGTAGTTAGAATACTGATGAACACAGTATTTTATTAACTCTGAATGGTTGTGTTTGTGTTACTGTTACCGTTCTGAGGTACTTGTTTATAAAGCAGGATTTCATTCTTGAAATAAATACACAAATGCTTTCAGTGTCGTCTGGTGTTGCAGTTTATTACACATGAAGTCAAGTCATCCTGATGTATAATGTGTTTTATCTGTTTCACTGTTTTCACGTCAGTCATTGAGTTGAGCTTTGTAAACTTGTATTTAGATGACTTTGATGATTTTTGAACTGATTGTGTTTTGATTGATATTTCTTAATTATAAGCGTGTGCAGAAGATTCTGTTATTATTTCTTCGGTGACCTTGTTATATCAAGTACAATGTGAAAAAGCAAGTAAGGTAAGTTATTGAGCAGTGAGGTCAAACGAGCAGTGTGCAGGGACTACAGTCACGCCATGAGGATGCTGTGGTCTTTTTACCAGCTGACTGCATGCAGTGATGAATGAGGTGAAAGAGAGGAACAGAGTAGAAGCATGAATTTCTATCAACAGAAGCACACGTTAGGTATGACAACTCTGCTGCAGGAGTCTATTTTATACTTTGATAATGATATGTATGTGTTTATACATTTGTGTGTGTGTTAGATTTCTGAAAAGGCATCTTTTTTTATTTATTATATGACCCTGTACTCTGGAAGTGAATTGATAAGTGCAGAAATACAGGCCCTACAGTCGAACGCTCAGCCCGCAGCCGGGCCCCTGTGCCTGCTTCTTGGTTTGTAAAAAGGAAATGCATTCGTCTTCTACAGTTTAAAGATTTAACAGTTTCAACTTCCTGCCAGTGAACAACCTCCTGCTCTGCCTCTGGGAAAAGAAATTCAACTTCACCTACCTCTTGAAAAACAAACCTCCATCTTTGAATAGACCCAGAAATGCCACCATTTGCATGTGAGGTGCCTTAAATGAAGCTGTTAAGTGAAAGTGGATTATATCTGTACACAGTGACCTTTGGGCCCAGATAAGGGCCCGTCAGCAGCCTCCCGCCCGGCAAGCTGTGTGTTTTTAATCTCCTATTGTTTTTCCCAGAGAGAGGGACATTTGCTGATAGACTGCCTTAACCCACTGCGGATCAATACTGCAGGAAGCCTTTGTGATGCATATCCAAGCAGCCCCCACCTCTCTGTGTCTGCAGCAGGCCAGAGGGGGCGAGAAAGAGAGACTCCATCAAATCAGCCCTCGCTTCCTAACACGGGCATTGTCTGGGTCACTACATTTATTTCATTGTCTCTTGTGTTTTTATGGGTATTTCTGATAACAGAGAAGCATAAAGCAGAATGCACAGGGAAATCCACGCTGGACAATACCCACACGCCAGCACATTGACGTGCTTTATGAGCTGTGAAATGAATCAGGGTTACCTAACCTCACAGCCCGACTCCACTGGCATTTTTCAACACTTTTTATTATTTTGACAGCGGGGGGTTCTGTGGGTATTGATAAGTGATGAAATGCATTGACGGTAAAAAGGCACCTTTGCAGGTCTATTCATGTATTGTAGATAACCAGTACCTCTGCTGTAGACATTACAACAACACTATATCACAGAAATGAACCGATAAATAGTGCCCAAAAGGCAAAATGGATCCAGTGGCATGGAAAGTAAAAAGAAATTTACACTGGAAAATACACATATTGAGAAATTGTCTCGTCTGGCACCCGAAGGAGTGTAACCCTTGGAGATCAGACACTTGAAGGCAAGACTTGAATATAGACCACTTTCAATCACATCTTAGTTGAAAATGAAAAAACACAAGAACATGTTTTAAGGGTAGACCAGTGTTCCCGTCAAAGCACGTTCCAAATATCTAATGATGGAGGGGGAAAGAATCTAAATTGCAATTTTATTTCGCGTCCACCCTCAATCCTTCACTCAGAACCTGGGACTCTACATCATTTCTGTACACACACGTCTCCCAGAAATGAATTCTGAAATTAAATTCAGGGACACACGTCCAGCGGCCAGTGTTAACAGATCAATCAGCTGGCCAAACAGCAGGAGGGGCCTGCCGGACGCCCCTGCAGACCAATCACAAATCTGGGTTCGGCCTGTCTGAGTCGATAGCTTAGGTCCAGGGCCGCCTGGGTACGGTCAAGGCAAGACACACTGACAGACTGACGGACAGACAGCCGCAGTCCATCCCAGGGCTCCATATAGATTAAAGCCAGCTTCTGTGAGCCTATAGTCACGGTGCGGTGATTGTGCCTGCAGGGCCTATAGGCCCCGAGGGGGGGCTGGGCTTTACAGCAGAAGGGGGAGGAGCGAGGGATGGAGTGGACATCCAGCCCAGGGACCGTGACCCCTTTGACCTTGCCAGAAGTGCAGCAAATGTTTCCAAGCTGATTAGCGCTTCCCCAGCAGAGTACCCGCTCACCGTTAACCCTTTGGAAGCAGGTAGTGGGCAAAGGTGTGGGAGGAAATCCAGAAAATATGTCATTCAAATATTTTCTGAATTCATCAGGTTAAGCATTCAGTGAATCCAGACTTTTTAAGGAATACCTAAAAGAAGGAAACATTCTTCTACTGTTGTATACACTCACATAAAATAGCAGCTAACAAGGTTAAAAGTAAGTATTTACTTTAGTACTGCACTTCAGTTCAGCTTTACTTGTATTTTACTTCTAATTGCTGCATTTCAGACGGAATAATTGTACATTTTATTCCAAAACACTTACAATAATTTGTGTCAATTTACGGAATAAATTATCAGCTCCTCAAATATTATGCATTTTTGTGGTTTAAACTACACAAATAGATAAAATTCCCTCTCAACCAGCTTCAACATCAAAGTGCTATTTAAATATAAATGCAATCAGTAATATTTGTCCAATAATGTAATATATAATATAACAAGCATCCATTCTGCATAATGAGTACTGATGTTAATTTTGCAGATAAGTTAAGAGTTTATTTGTATTACACCTTTCAACAACAAGCCAGTTCAAAGTGCTGTGCACAAGACAGCATTAAAACAAGATATAAAAGAAACTATCTTACTGAAAAGAGAATAAAAATACAGTTCAGAGCAAAATGTGAAGGAATGGTTTCAACTTTAATAACAGGCATGGGGCCACAAGGAAGGTTTTAAGCCTATATTCCAAATATCTGACAGCGCAGACATAATATGTATGTAGTTACATCTTGAATGCAGGGCTTCTACTTGTTGTGGAGTATTTTCACGCTGTGGTTTTGCTATTTTTACTACTTCTTCCACCACTGTATGTTTACACACAGAGTAAGAAGCGTACTGTAATGGATAGTGGATGCATTTACAAGCAGGTAGGAAATATCCTGAACAACCACAAGGTGGCGGTAAGTAGCCATGGAATGAGCTGGAGGCCCTCACAGATAAATCCTGCTGCCTTGTGTCATGACAGGAGAGCATCTTCTTTCTCATGCAATGCCTTAATCAGCTCGTTCGGTTGGCCTCCACACTGTACACAATTTAAAAAGCATGAGATCCTACTAAACAGCCAACACGAGGCTATTCAACTTGTCTTTTGAGAGACACTGCAGTGGAGTCAACAGTATTGATCCGAATAGGGAATGATAAAAGGAGGGGAAGCTGAGAGCAGGTGGTAGTGGGCCAGCAGATTCAGGGATTTAGTCGCTCACCGGGTATGTATGGTCAGTGCTGCCGAGTGGCGAGGGGACCAATACCTACTCCAAACAGATGCTCAAAGCAATGGGATGTGCCCCCATTGTGATCAGAGTGGACAGCTGAATTGTTTACCACCAAAGGGCCCTTTTCTTCAGCGGCAGGCCGGCGCACAATGGGGCCCCCACCGCACCGTCACACTGAGGGTTAGGGTTAGCAGGGGAGGGTGGGGTGCGTGTGCATCGAGGGATAGGGGGTTTACAGGGTGAGGTTCTCTCTGTACCCCCTTTTTTCTTTCTCTGTGCTCAGATGGACCTCTCTGCCCCCCCCCCCCAACAAAGTCCCCCCAAAAGCTACCGGAGGGCAGAGGTTTAAATGTCACGCTTGGCCATCAGAGCACCCAGCCCCCGGCTCGTGTCTCCTGGGGGAAGCACGCCAAGAGACAGGGAGAGGGAGAGAGGAAAGCTGAGGGGAGGGAGACACTTGTCCTTGCCCCATTGTCCATTACGATAGGCATGAGCTGCTAACTGACTCCAAATCAAGTGTATCCTCTCGCCACGCGCCCTAGCCTTGTCCTGCTCTTGCTCAAGCACAAAGGGCCTCTGTGTTTTAGTTTTTTCAATCATCCATAGGTGAATAGCAGCTTTGGTCATGGTATGTTTGACAGAGCAGCTTAAAGGAGGCTGCAGAGTCGAAATTCAGCTGGCCACCGGGCTGAATGATAAACACAGTTTGTCATCCTGAGACGCCCGAGATCCGTCCACATTGCACTCCGGTGAGCTCTTACATGACAAAAATCAATGCTAACTTTTTGCGTTCAGTCACAAAAGAGGGACTTCAAAAGGTTAAAGCGGGCGGGGGGGTGGGTGACAAGTGTCAAGCTGAAATACAAATAGAGGACGAAATATACGAGCTGCCGGCCAACTTTATCCCAGCCCAAGGTCCTGGCCCATACTTAACCCACCCACAAGATTGAGTGTTTTATGTATCTATTTGTTCTAAATAGTGGCACACTTGACCTTGAGTCAAGATGTGTGTGCTTGCAGCCTGGCGCGGGAATCATCCCTCCTGTCAGGAACGGGAGGGAGTGACCTTGAACCGCCGAGGCGCAGGCGTAGCTGAGTGCACAAACTCATTTAACTCCTGGGTTTGTTATCGACATGCTGTAATCGTTAACATTATGGATGATGAATAACTACTGACTGCCATATACCTGTGCAATACGTCGCCGTGCCATGCAGACTGGGGCAAGCTGTGGGGCTGGCAACGGCAGACACGCTGTGCTGATGGTCAGGTGACTGAAGGGCCACATCACTTAGACTTGTTTTTCCATCCAATCACAGCATCAACTCATCAAGGGTGCCAGCAAAGCACACTGAGGTGCTTAAGGACATAGATCACCTCTGTGCTTTTTGCTTTTTGCTTCTTTAGCACACATTCCTCTATGTGTACTCAGGAACACTTAACCTCCAGCTTCAGCTGTTCAGGCATGTGCTGTGGATTTTTTTCTTCTCTGACTCTGTATTGATTGTTGTAAATGGGTGAATTCACTGTATTTTCCGGAAAACACAGAAAAATGGACAAAGAAATGATTATGGCCAACGTTGCCAGAGCTGGAGGCATGCATTTTAAATGTTAGGTTTTTAACACGAAAGCAAGTGAATTAGTTGTTAAGTATTCATGAAGTCATTTGTGAGTGGGGCACAGAATAAGCGCTTACTATGTGGGAATATTTTTCTTGTGCTCCAATTATTCAGTTATAGTGCAATGAGAATTTTATTCACATATATCAGTTTCTTTTTTGAACTAGAGTGATAACATAATGGCCTTTTGCAACTAAACTCACAAACAACTATAAAAGTTCCACTGCTTATGAGGAACTGTGAAGAGTGGATTAATTAGTCCGATAACTAATTTAGATGCAATTCGGGTGGGAATTTAACAATAAGTAAGCATTTTAAATAGAATAATGTGCTACCGCTGTCTTAAAGACAAGCAATACTCAAAAAATAAGTGAAATTTATGTCACCCTGATTCCTCACATTCCAGCTGAAAGAGCTTGTAAGGATTAGAATGAACTTTAAAAGGATATTTATAGTACGCCAGGAAAGGAAAGAGCATTAAGAAGGGCAAATGTTCAATTTTCACTTTAGTGTCTTTAACCCTAATTACTAAAGGGGTGTGACATGTAATCAATAATGCGATATGTCTTGATGTGCTCTCCTGTGATATGGTATCGATACTCTGGAATGGGTGTCGCTTAAGGCTTTCTTGTGATACTAAGACGGAGGTCTTTCCTTCTTTCAATTCAGATAATTTCATCTAAAGCGTTTCTGCTTTCTTGCTGCTCAACTTTTTCATTATGTTGACCGAAGTACCTGAGAACAAAGCTTCAAATTTAAAGATACCCTCCAGACATGTTTTAATACTTGTTTGATTGCCTATTTAAAACATCTTAAAATTTTCCCCGTTCAGCAGATGGATGTGAAAACGGCTTTCTTGTGTCAAACTCTGCACGTACATAATTCTGCACAGTGAAGGTCAAACATCTGCAAACAAGTGAAGGAACAATAACCTAAAACACAATTGCAAATACTTCTCCATAACTGTTTGTGACTAAATAACTAGCAAAGTAAAAGTTAGAGAACAATCTTTTCGATTAAATTAATATCAACAATCTAATAATTATCATCACGTTCTGACTCAGATTGTAAAATTGTGAACTTCTGGTTCGTGTGAATACCAAACCTCACCTTTTTCTAACAGAGCCAGTCCGCTTAAAGAATACAGAGATGTCTTGTGTCAAATAACCAGTATGGTTCTGACGTTAGAAGGGCATGTTGTGATCATGAAGAACCCAATATTTTATATTAACAAGCAGATTACATTTTAACGGCCCTTCATTTATGTGTTTATGTTGGTGTGTGTGTCCTAATAAGGCTCAAGTCACTGCCTTTTAGTACACACTTAGAAAAAAAAGTCTCAGTTGTCTATAAAAACTGTGAAACTGAAAGCTTTTTTTCAGGCAATAATAAATATGGTAAATTATCGATTTGTACGGTAAACTTTACTCTTCAGTTATATAGATATTTTATTATTTTGTGTCGTTGATGGTTGTCTTGCAATATTTCACATGTGACAGAATCATCTCATCTTTTCATCTTTTTATAGTATAGTATAGAGTAGTCATTTCCAGCCCTTACCGTCACTGCAGATTTGTTTTTGGTGCACACAGTATGCAACCATTAATATACTGCAGATACATGACCCACATAGAATACAGTGCATTTTATAATGAGCTTGACCAAAATTTAAGAAAAAGGTACTACATGATGCAAAACCTTAATAAATAATAATAAATAAAACAGTAGGGAAACTTTGAAAAAGAGCATCTGTCAGACTCTGCAGTGAAATACTAGACACAAAATCAGGTCACTGCAGTCTAGCTGCCTTTCAAAAGTTGCCCAGAAGTTTGCAGCAGCATTGAATTTACATTTCATATACAGTAACTCAGAGTTTCCCGACCAGGTCTTTAGTTTGACCATATACACAGTCTGCCGGAGGGGAGAAAAGTTTGGTAGATTTTCCTCTCTCTCTGTCTGACGGCCTTGGGAGTTTGACTTCTGCCCTGCCAGTGTTTTCCTCCTCTTCAGGCTTTGAGGGCTTTTCATCTCACCAAGGTGCAAGGGCAGCCACATCTCCTCCTCTCCCATTCCCCTTCCTCCCATCCAGCATGCACATACACATGCGGATTTCCATTTTAGCTATAGCGGCGAGATTAGCAGCTTCACTACCCCAAGGCTGGCTTAAGACATGAGGGCAGACATCCAGCAGTGTTGGTGGGATGCATGCGGGGGGGATCCTCGAAGACTTCTTTAAGGCCGCGGTGGATTCTGTGGTTGAATTTTAAAAACACACGTGGTTGTTTAGGATGATCTGCGTTGTGTCAACTTGGTGGCCTCACATATAGCTAGCGGTGCACTTGATGGGAAAAGTGTCTGCTGTACTTACAGATTTTCCAGTGACATCTTTTTGCTTGAATTTTGGTTTGATGAAGTTTAAACTCTTGAACCCAATGCTCTCTTTGCTCCTTTTATTTCTAGGCTCACTGCATATTCACTACACTCTACACTATATATAGTTATTTTATGGAAAGTTTAGGAGACTAAAAAATGCCATTATTTGGTGGTTATTTGTCAAAATAAGATTCCACAGGGGTTGCATTTCTGTAAACAGCTGTTTTTTCTTTTTCCCAGCTTTTGAACTATCCATTTCTGAGATTTCTGTAAATCTAATTAAATTTCTGGTGCTTAAAGCACAAAAATTACATAAAAAAAAAAAATCAGCATCATTCTTATCCAGAATCTGTGTCCCTGTGTCTGCATCTACAGAACATGCTATCATAGGGGCTATTTATTCAGTAGCACTTCCTTTTACATGTAATGGTGTGTTGTGGGTGCGTTAAGTAAGAAAACGCAGAGATCTACTTTAAATACAGACCAAAACCTGTAAACATTATGTTATTCTGAAAATCTCTTGGCAAAGTTCAGCCAGCTCATGTAGAGCTACATTAGTCAAACCACAATGGCAGGATATCAGGATATTTGACCACAAACCTCCGACAAGACCATCAGACGGATCAGGCATCCTGTGACAGTAGCGCCCGCTCCAACTGACCCGTAACACATGGCCCAACTACAACTAAATTGTGGCTGAATTATTGATACAGTGGCGTCGGCCACTTTGCAAGTGGGGGCATGAAAGGGAGCCAACATGGGAATGGTCTGCTAATTTTATATGGGAGCCTCAGGGCACATTCCTGCCAGTGAAGACCAAACATATTGACATATGTGTGTAGGGGGAGAGACTGTATATAATATCAGCCTGGTGCTGAAGGGGAAAAATGGACAATGTGACTCTCCATATAGACCTCAGTCTACTCTATGTGTTGCGTTTCCCATTTTTCTGTAAAAATGGTTAAACTGAAAGCTGAGATGATGCATGCATGGAGAGTATAAATGCTTTTCTCTTTTGCTCTCCTGCTTTTTAGATTGCTCCCCTGGAATCATTACAGCTAAACTGTCTGTTTCACATTCATTTGTCAGTGTAATATCAATAGTGGACAGAGAAATGGTGAGATGAATTGTGATGTATGGGATCAAGTCGTTTAGAAGGGTAGACCGGGGGGGGGGGTGTGCTGTTTGTAGCTGAGCCAAGGTTGTTGACCACTGAGCTGGTAGGCTAATTTCTCCAGAAGTGTCCAAAAGCCTTTGTGTCCTCAGTGCACTTTTATTTCCACTTCTCTTGGAATTGTGATGACCGTGCCTCGGGGCGACAGAGACACCTTGAGGAGCGCCCACCTTTAAATCCGCTGCTCCATGACTTCAACCATGACCCCTCGCTGGAGGGATCCCTCAGGCGAGATTTAAACGAGCTCCCCCAGGTCCGCAGCGGCTCCTCTGTTCACCGTCACGTTTTTAAAGACATGAATTGGCCGTCTCTGATGGCTGATTGTAAAATGTATGTGAATTTAAAGAAAACAATTTGGATAAATTGATATAAAAACGTACATATGTGAGTAAATGTGCCGTGACATGTATTTGTGCCAGAGAAAAGAAAAGGGCTGATTTTGGAGTGATTGACAGAAAGAAAAAAGGGATGAGGCCCCCTGCTAGCCCCTTTTTGTTTTTTCACTTTCTTTCCTTACATCCATCCTTATCCAAAAAATGTAAAGGAATCCTAGTGCTCAAATTACAAAAACACCTTTACTGTATTTACATGTCATAAAAAAAGATATCCTTTTTTTTTAAATCTTCTTCTTTCACGTTAAATACTATCGCTTACATTTTTACAGTTCTTTTCCCTCTCCCTCCTTTATGCTATTATGGAGGATGAATGGCGAGAAAAGCATACAATATACAGGCTATTGATCCACGCCCATCACTGCAGAAAAAAAGTCAGTTCAGGGGGTGGGGGAACGGAGGGGGACTGGACACAGCGATCAATAACCTACTCTATCAGCCGTTTCCATGGCAACCGGCCGAGCAAGGACAGAGGGCTGCCATGCATTTTGCACCTGTCTATTTCATATACCTATTGTGATAATGAAAGTGTCAGGAAAACGAATGCAAAGGTGACGTGGGGCTCCAGCCCAGAGTCAACTTCCACAATTAAAGAAATTACATTAAGGTTAATAGCTTGCTGGAAAAGAGAGGTGAAAAATGGGAGCGAGGACGGGGATTCTGGGGGGATTTTGGTGACCTCCTCCTCTCCCTGATGTGGGTTGAAGGACGCTCGAAGGCAAACTAGGTTGCAAATCCGGGTGTCTGGGTTCTGGGTTATTTTCAGAAAAACATGCACAGATGACAGTTTGAAATCGGCAGTTGTTTCAGGACAGTGGAGACGGGGCCTCTTTTGTGGTTGACCCCAATTTGGAGGTCAAGCAAGCATGATCAATGTGCTGGCCATTAGCTCACCATGAGCAACTGTAGGCACAAGAGCTAAAAAATATATTGCAGCGTAGATACAGAAAAGGAGTAAGGAACGAAGGAGGGAGGGAGTGGCGCTGCTGGTCGAGGTTAGCCGAAGCTTTCTTCGGATCAAAACCCAGCAGGCCGAGCCAGACAGACTGTCAGTGTCACCAAATCTCCGTCTGTCTGACCGCGGTGGGCATTGAACTTCCAACCGCCTTGGACGTGGACCATAGGCTCATTGGCTACAGAGTCGTGGCGCTGAGCTGGGTCGGCCCTAAGTGATGGGGATGGATATCATGATCTGGGGCCCGTGTTGATCATGTGCTGTATTGATCGCCAATCGAAACTACTGCTGAAAACGCAGGATTGAGAGCGAGAGAGTGGGAGAGAGAGTGGGAGGGAAGGCAATCAGCTGTGGCTTCTCACTACGGTCAGTGGCCCTGTATCAGGCTGCTGTGGTTGCCGACATTGTTGCAGAGGAGGAAATGGCGGTTTCGAGGAGTGCTGTACACTGCGAGTGCAATGCATCCAGCTTACATGCATTTCTTTGAGGGTTCCCCCTCTGTACTTGTGTATTCTGGTCTATTCTCATTGATGCAGCAGTCGTGAATGACAAATCACAAACCGCAATGGATTTGCCTCAATGACAGCAGAGTGAAACTCGAGCACGAACGCAGCATGTCGGCGAGTGGCGAGCTGCACTACTGTGGACAACATAGCGCTTGTCCTATAGCACCAGAGGCGCCCTGTGTTTTGTGAGCTGTGACAGTGAGCTATTGACGGGCACGTGGCTCTGCAGTGTTGTTCGGGGGCCATTGGCCACTACACTGACCTTTGACACCCCGTCCATGCACGGGCCTTCATTGTTAGGGGAGAAGGAGGAAGAAAGAGGAGGAAGAGGGCGTATAGGGAGGATAGATGACCCTTGGGTTTCTTGCATTTGGATCCTCCCTCCCCCATAGCCTCCCATCCCAACACCTCCATCCACCCCTCTCCCACCCCCCACCCCTCGCGTGCGCACACACACACACACGCACTCCACCTTATGCCGATCAATGACAGTTTCATGTGGCTTCTCTGGGCCTGCAGTGACGTGTGTCCTATTGATTTATCGACATTACTCCAGGCAAGCGAACCCAGAAGCCCCCTTTCTCAGTAGGCAGCCAGGCTCCAGCCCGGCAGAGGCATACCTCCCCCTGCGCCAGGTGGGTCCATGCCAAGTCATCCAAGTGTACAGGGCTCTCTGGAAGCAGCAGCACATTAGCTGCACACAACCGTACAGTATTTTCGTGTGGACGCATGTTTGCGTATCTCACTGAGAATGCTTTTAAGCATCAACCCCTCCCTCTGCCCATCTAGTTTCCCCCTGTCCCCCCTCTTCTCTCCTGCACTCTATGGGACATGTAATGGGGACAATGAGGGAGACACCCTGGCACTCACAAACACATTTACTGTCGCCTCCGATTTCCAGAGGCGACTATTCCACTTTTATGGTTAAAAGGTTCTTTTCTTTTGTCCGTGTCAATGTCATGCCTCTGTGGCCATGGCTCATCCTTGTGGCTATTGCTCTCATGTGCCCCTCTTTCTATCTTTTACTGGGGTGGGGGTGCGAAAGAGACAAGCCCATCCTTTTACACTCTGCCCCCACACCCCCAGGCTCTCCTGTGTCCAGTGAAAGGCCGGTGGATTCAGGGAGGGGAGGGGTAGCGGGAGGGGAGGTGTAGCGGGCAGCTGGACAATCCCCGTGGCCTGGCTAGCCGCTGATGTGGGGGTCATAGAGGGGGGGCGATCCAACACCATTAGGATAGGACTGCTGCGATGGCAGCTGGCCCTAAAAGAGGAGAAGGAGGAGGGGCGTCAGGGGAGGCTCAGAGATCAGTGACCTGGCCACAGTGTCCAGCTGGGGGGTCATTTCACGGCCCACCTCCAGCCACGTGCTGGATGACCATCTGGGGATCTGGCAAACCCCACATCAGAGGTAGCATCATCTTCTTAGTTGCAGGGATAACAACAACAAAAGTCAAGAAATATGTCAGCCTAATCTGGAGAGAGGTGGGAGGGGGCACTGCAGCTGCCTGTTGTTGTTGGTGCGCATCTGCTGTTTAATGCAATGCAGTACAGTGTTTGCACCTCTGTGCTCTGATCGTGTTGATTAATTGCAGATAATTTAAATATATTTGAACAGAGAAAAGCAGCAACACTTGAGATGCTACAACCAGAGTACTTTGATAAATGATTATTAAAATTGTTGTTGTTGATCACACAGTAAATTGATTAATCGCTACATCCATGGGTCTATGTACTGAAAATGAGTGAATGAGATGACTGTAGTTTAAAGATCTGCTGTCCTAGGAAGTGCAGAAGAGCACAGGGGGTCACTCAACAGCCCAGATGGACCACCAGATTCTCTTTTAGCTGAGCTGTTCAGTTTGATGACTCTGATCGGAGAACAGATTAGCACTGGTTTGTTGTCAGTGCTAACCTCACCCCTCCTCCCTTTCCTCCTCCCCTTCTTTCTTCCTCCTCCACCCACTATCCTCCCCCATCCTTTCATCTTCCTCTCTTTCTCCCCAAGCCTTCTGTCTTAAACTGTTTAAGGTGATCGAATTTTGCCCCTCCTCCCAATGTGGTCGGAGGGGATCAAGGGTTGCTGACCTCAGCCTGATTGTAAAGGTTGTGGAGGGGAACCGTCATAATAAATAGAGGTCCTGCTAAACAGATCTGACCTTCTAGATGTTTCTATGAGCTTAAAAATCTCTGTCTTTATTTTGGGGGATTCTGTAATCCCTTTAACATTTATCATTGTTCTGCTAATGAAAGTGATCTTTGCGTTCATGTCTGATAGGTTTCTAATTAGATTCACATAGACCAATGTGGAAATGATCCAAAGGATGAGCCAAGGGAGGATTGGAGTGGTGGAGTTATTGCTCTCAGAAACACCGGAGTGCCCCAATGTGCTGAAAGAAATTCATAAATGTGGTGGAGGGATGAGGTGGGCTGCAATTGTGCACCAGTGTAATCTTTGGTCAGCACTTCTTCATGGCCGATAGCGTGATAGGAAAGAAATCCTCTTCTGAAATTTGATTAATTGCAGTCTCTCCGCCTCTCAATCTAAACATTGGTGGAAATGGAGGCCAGTTGACAGGACAGATACATCAGCCTCGAGAGCTGCAAACCCCTGGCAAGCAGAGGCATTTCTTATCCTGTAACAGGATATCCACATACAGCGAGGTGTGGAAAAGTGAGAACTGCATCGTCTTCATTTGGCCATAACAAGGGAGAGGGGGAGGAGGAGTGTAAGGAGGGTAGGGACGGGGAGGAGGAGGAGGAGGGAAGTCAGCCATTCAGCCAGCCAGGCAGGCAGCTCGCTAGGTTGGGCCGAGGCGTATCGATTGATTTCCCAATAGCCTCTGGTCCATGAGCGGCGAACCCTGGCCCCGGTTGCTAGGTGACCACACCATCCAAGATGGAGAGTGGGGTGATGAAGGGTGACAGCAGCTCTGAGGGTCAGCGGGGCCGCTGGTCATTCTGCAGCCCCTCTGGGACGCTCCGGACATGCAGATAATGCAATGAAACTGGACCTCAGCTCGCAGGGAGAGACGAGCGAAGCAGGAACATAGAAAGACAATATCAGAGGAGAGAGTGTTGTCCTCCATCTTTGTTCTACTCAGCTGTGATCAATGCAGAGTATCAGAGAACCGCGTAGTAGCTGTATGTATGTGCATGACATACATTACAGCTAAATCAAATTGGAAAGCAGCTGTTAGATCCATTTTATGGAGATCATGTGAGATTCCTTGAAAAATATTTATGGCACCCGAGTGATTTCAAAGGGGTCGTTGACCATATATGAAAATATTGATTTGACAAACAAAGGGCTATTCAAATAGTCATCGGCCAAAACATATTGCCTAAATTTGAACAGGAAGGAAATTGTCTTTTCACAATGACAGTAAAAACACAGCGCTGTTCTCACCACAGGACCAAAGCAATTTACTCAAATGTACAATTTACTCAATTGCAAAAGAGGTTGAGATATGTATCGCCATAGCACTGTCAAAATAAATATGCAGCATTGAGTTCTTAGGGTCTATAGCGAGAAGTTCAAATTGTTCATTTATGCATTCTCATTGTAAAATAAATTGGAGCGTATGAAATAAAGGGCTTTATTCCTTTTAATGAGATATCTACACTTTTATAAAAATGACACCGTGGCTTACAAACTGATTTCAGTCATGCAAGCAGAACATTTTACAGCTTTTTATTAAAGTATAACTTATGACAAGACGTGTCACAAAAAAAAAAATATATATATTCATATATATATATTTGCTCATACAATCTTCTGTTTTACATGATCAACCAGTGAAACCCTTCAGTGGAAGAGCAGAATAAACGCTCAGTGAGTGCAGACTTCTCACACACAGTCGCTGATCCACAGACAAAAGAAAAATACTGTAAACATGAACTGGCCATAATCTATATCACATATTCCACAATGATACATGATACCGTAACGCTTTTCTACATATCGATTGTTCCACTGTGCAAGTGAAAAATGATACGGAGAGAGTAAAAGAGAAGAAGAAGAAGCAGCAGGAGGAGGAGGAGGAGGAAAAGAAGAAGAGGGGAGGGGGGTGGATATAAACTGGGAGACAAATGTAAAAGGATCTACATCACACTGTACGCTCTGCACTGAGATAAGTTACCAGAAGGCAAAAAAAACCCCAGCACAGACGGGGGTGGGAGGTTTTGTGTGTGTGTCGGGTGGAGGGTCACGGGTAGAAACCCATCCAGTCGGCCCTGAAAGGCCACCTTGCATTCTGGCTGCTGCCTGTGTTCTTCCTGTATGAAGGATTTCCCTTCATCCTGTGCCATGCCTCTCATGTCCTTCTCAGAAGGAGCCTGAGCGTTTTCATGTCTGTTGGAGTTCCATATCCCGAGGAGGAAGGACTTATGTGTCTCTATGTGTGCTTGTGTATTTTCCTCCCTCCTATCTATTAATAATATTGGGGAGAGAGAGACAGGGAGATAGAAGTGGATGTTTGCTTTGGTACAAGGCGAGATGTTTCTCTGTTTGCAGCCCTAAGCTGTGCGAGTATTCAGCTCTTAAATATTCCCTTCCCTTGTGACTCCAAACTATCTTGTGCCCTAAAGGGCTACATGGACCTCCCTGGCCAAATATCCACATACCTTTAACAGCAACTGGCAACCAACATTTTCAACTGGGAGAATTTAGGGCCTGGACGTCTGGAGATGGAGTGAAAAGAGAAAAGGGGAAAAGAGCAAAAGTACAAACAGATTTAAAATGTATTACAAAAGAGCCTCCAAGTCTCGACCATCGCAGTAACCAGATGGCTGATCTTGTATGTTCAATCTTCTGCCAAAAATCCTGGCGTCATTTTTTTTATCCTGATCTCAGCTTTGAGAAGCAAATCAGTTTGACTCTTCATTCCAGTCTCCTTCAGCTGTGGACAATTTCCACAATCAAGTCTTTCCTCTTGTACCATGATCTGCAGAGAGCTCTCCACGCCTTTGTTTCTTAAGGCCAAGACTTCTGTGGTATTACAGTAGATACTGTATTCCTTATTGGTGTTAGTCCGTCTTCCTTGTCCGAGCTGCAGCTTGTTCAAAATGCCAGTGCTTGACTTCTTGCACCAAAAAGAAAGACTGCACGACCACTGCGCTGGCTTCTCTTCATTTACTTCCAGTGCAGAATTCATTTTTAAATCTTACTGGTGTTTTTTTAGATATTCAATGGCATCTCAGATCTCCTTTATGTCTTTTGGATGTTCCATGTTTGAGAAACCAACAAGCCCGACAAAAGTGATTCATCTGGCTGTTGTCGAGGTTTAAAGAAACAAGCATTGACATAAAATGACTTTTTACATCCATCCCACCCAAATCTCCCCCGACAAGGTTTTGCAGCACCATACAGCACCTTTGCCTCTGCCATAATTTGCATGGCCACAAGATGTCCTTGTCTGGTTCACAAGGCACTTGAACAAATATTCAATGCTGTTGTTTTTCTGTTTGGAAACAAAAAATGGAAACACAAAGGACATCGAGCCTTTGCTGGCTCGACGACTGTGGACCAGCCTCCCTCTTAGTATTAGGAGTTCCCCCACAGTTGAAACCTCTAAGTCCTACCTGAAAGGCCCTTTTTATTCCTCTGTATTTGGACCTGCGCCACTATCTCTACGCCCCGATGTGTGTGCTACACCTGTGTTGCTTGTTCTCAGATTTGTCTTGACTTTTGCAGTTTTAAAAATGTGCTTTCTGAATAAAGTGACTTGAATAAATTACCACTGAGGGCCCCTGCACCCAAGACAGCTCTGTATTTGTGTGTGTGTGTGTGCGTGTCACTCTGAGTGTGTGTGTTTAGCAGCGGAGAGCGAGGGGGAGGTGGATGGAGATGGTATCAATCGCCAAGCCAGGCCATTGAATGTATTGATTAGTTACCTTTCTTATTAACATGCTGATTAAAGAGAGAAGGGAGAGAGAGAGAGCGAGGGAGTGAAAGAGAGGCGGACGAGGCAGCACACACACTCAGACGGACGGAGAGGAAGCAGCAGCCGCGGCCAAGAAAAAGAAAAGGATGCAGAGTGGATTTAACAGCCGAGCGGGGAAGGAAAATCAGGGAATTATTGGGAAGAGGAGGAGAGAGGGAAGCGAGATGCGAGATGCAAGAGAAGAGGAGGAGGAGGATGAGGAAGAGGAGGAGGAGGGGGGGAGGGTGTATGCAAAAGGGGGGCCGACCTGACTGGAAAGCCAAGGAAGGAAAAAGAGAGAAACCCTGCTGCCTAAAATCCCCCACCGAGTTACATTGGCTGACTGGCTGGAGAGACTGACACACACTTTTGGGCTGTGAGACACACACATTTACACCCACACACACTCACGAGCTCACACACACACACACCTGCACCCTCACTTAAACACACACGCTGTGAGGCTGACAGGCCGACGCAGAAGCATGCATTATCGTAGCAGAAAATAGCTCAGTGTGTGCGTTTGTGTGATCAATATGGAGGCTTTTTAAACTGTATTTTTATCAGCAAGTGACCGTGTTAAGCAGCGTGCGGTGAGGGATTTCTTAAGATGCACGCCAAGGTTTTCCGAGAAAGGTTTTTAGTTTTTTTTTATTCCGAGAGGTACCGGAAGGTGTGGAGGGCAAGATGGAGGGAGGGAGGGGGTAGCAGAGGATGCAGGAAGATGCAGACTTGTTTATTTGTATGTTTGTGTCGAAAGTGTTTTGAGTGGGTGTAATGCATGTTTGTTTGTCAGTGTTTCTGCATGGAGGGGGGGGGGGGGGGGGTGTTGGAGTAGTTTACATAAAATGGCAGCATAAAAAGAGCAGAAACTTACAAATGCAAGCTTTCTTATATGCAGGCAGCCAGTGGAT
>JAVQJD010064363.1:0-24999 GCA_036023655.1 Nannoperca australis | reverse complement strand
TACCACGTAGAGATATGTTTTAATTGTTGATGCGAGTTTATTGATTTTTAAATGCGCTGGAAAATAGCCCGTTTTGTACACATTTGAGGTGATGCAATGCCCAGTAGTGCGTAAGGTGGTTTCTGTGTACTATTTCTCCAGCCATGTATTGGTATTATGAGAGGTATTTATTGAAGTCGGACTAAGTAGGACATCACTGAAGGCCTGGGTGTGAAATGCACGGCCCGCCACTGATTGGACAGGTTTTTACTGTTTTTACTGATAGTTTAGTGTTGAATTTCACCCAATGATAGATGCTATCACCACAGCACAATGTTGCATCATGCTTTAATTACATTCCCCATATTAACTGTGTTTGTATGCTTTCATTTATTATGTGGTAAAGAGTAACAATGGGAAGGTTTGCCCTGTATGATTGCTGAACGTAAGACTATTCTGCGTAATCGTCGTATTTACCTTCTCTCACTCACTAGGAAGGAGAGTGTCGATCGTGGTAAGCAGAAGTTCAGCAGCCAATGCGGCGCAGGTAGTGTTTTTCTGAGCCTTTCTTAACTTTCTCATGATGTTTGTACTCTCAATAATCCCCAACAGCGTCAGACCCTAGCCCAAACTGACCAGTTCATGCAGTCTCCATATGGTATCTCCATAACCGCTATAGCATAGACGTGTACCTGCATTTTAACAAATACTCCATTGAAACTATTTGGATTTAATTGCTGATCAATTTTGTAGGAATAAAGATATCTGCCAGATATCTCCCCCACCCCTTAATATTTTTTATTTCCAGTATCAATACCCACTTGTGTTAATAAATGATAAGACATGATCAGTATACAGTATGATTAAAATTAGTCAATTAAAACACATAGCAGAGATTAAGGTTAAGAAATATATTGTGACAACAACGCAATAATCAAGTTCAACAGGGTAAGAAGGTTGTTGTTTAGCCAGACTATCTTAATTTGTAGGTAAACACGAAAGAACGTCAAAACAGACTTTTTCAAGATGCAAGAGGAATCCCTGTCTTCACTGTCGATGCCATGGGCACTAATTACTATATGAAATTTAGTCGTTTAGACTTTTAAGGGGCCTTGACATGTTGCACACCCTGAAGCCCTGCATCTTTGATCAAACAGTGGAAATGTGATTCAAGCAATGTTTAACCTTGGCTCTGTGTTTTACATAACACAGTCCTTGGAGATGATTACACCTTCTTAGCATTTAATCATGTGCCATTAGAGGTGGAACAAAGCGGACATCTCATTTGTAAGGACTTGGAGGCTGTTATTGTTCCTAGGATCTGCACAAAGAAAAACCCCAAAGGAGTAAATGTATGGGGGTTTTTTTTGTGGGTTGTTTTTTTTTATATTGATCTTCTATTTGTATGTTTTGTTTGTTTGTTTCTTTATATGACCTGAAATAAAGTTAATACTATCCTGTTCTGCTTTTTATATTTGACTTTAAATTAAGAAGGGTTCATTTTAAAGTTAAGTAAACATGCCAGTACATACTCAAGACATTTTCATCTGAGACTGAAAATTTAACCAACTGAACGTGTTGCGTGAGTCATCACTAACTTCATCCATGCTTCTGTTTCATGTTTGGTCTCTGAGGAAATTGTATTTTCTTTGTTGCCACAAGCTGTGATTTTCTCAGAAAGGATGGTTTTCATGTTAATTATTCTTTGTGCAGATTTGCTGAACTGTCTATAGTGCTGAAGTGAACAAAGTGATCGTGAAGGCACAGGGTTTAACTTTTTTTGCTGCGATGGCATGATTTGTATTCGTCAGTGTGTTGAGCTCACAATTATGGAATATATCGTGAGTGAAAGGAAACAGTTAGAAGATGCCTGGATGCAAATTCCATCAGTGAAGTGATGAATTCAAATCAGGGAAATCTAATGCCTCCACAGTACTTTGAGCCTTGATTTTGTCTGTTCTTCTCCAAGCTCGCACTGACAGCATAAATCTCACTCAGTGGAGTTTAAGGCCAAGGACAATATTGAATAACCAACCGCGGCAGAGTGACAGATTGATCTACCGTGAACATGATACAGATGTAACCACGCTATTCATCTTCTCACTCTGTCAGTGTATTAAGATGCAAGGTGTGTTTGCCATGCCCCGGTAAATAAGCTTTTATTGCATTGAAGCCTCAGGGACTCATCTGAATATTTAAAATCTTTGGAATAATACACTGATTTAGTAGCTTTGAACATCCCCCTCAGGGTGCTGACAAGAATTTATGAAAGTCAGCCTCAGTTGATCATCATTAATCTTTGAAATGACAGAAAAGAGATGTTGGATAATAGAAAAAATGAACATCCATTAGGGTTAGATAATAATTACTATGCAGAGAAAGTTTAACATGAGAAAATATTTTTATTTTTGTACTTTTAGTAATCTACCCCTAATGTTAATGAAAAAGTAAAGGTTTCAATATTGTGCAATCACATAATAATATGACAGTTTCCAGAAATGTCTCATTTTACACTTTAGTGTCATATTTTGAAAGCAAAGTTGATGTTCTGCACTCTGGCAAAATATCAAAAATGAGTTTTCCAGGCAAGGTAGGTTCAAAGCAATATAAAAACCTCAATCTATCATGAGTACCTTATATCTCTGGAAAACCCACATGAACTGAGGTGGATATTGATCATGATACCAGCACACACCGAAAATCTGTGTGAGGTCAAGAAAAAAAGATCCCTCCGAGGGACCTCCAATTCCCACAATCCCCAGTTAACCCGAACATCAGCACAAAGTGAAGCAGCTCTCAAGGTCAGAGGAGACGCCTCTACCTACATAAATCATGAGAGGAGTCATCACAAGAAAAACTCGAATGCCCATAAGCGTCACTCAGCCTCAGTGTGTAAGCACTTTTTTTCCTCTGTGTTTCCTCACAAAGGCATCCATCAAATTTTTCTTCTTGGTTTTTCATGATTCATCTGTTTTGTCTTCATGTTTGTTGCAGGTTTTCCAGTAAAGGTAGATCTACATGCCTTTGTACACAGCTGTTTTCTATCTTATCATCTCTCTTTGTTTGTTCTGTATTAAATCCCCTCTGAGTGAATATTCACCTTGCCTAAAGGAGCGAGCCATAGCCATCTAAGTCCGGGTTACTTGTCTTCAAAACGTAAAAAGCAAAATAAACTCAGAATTCCAATATGTACTGTAAAAACATTTAAATGTGATGTGTATTTTTGTGATGGATGGTTCTTCTTCTTCTTTCAGATAATTCTAATGTGTTTAAGTTCTTAAGTGCCAGTTTGCAATATCAGCATTCATTGCTGTCATTAGGCAATTACACCCACTCATGTCTGGGCTTTAAATGGGATCTTATCTGTTGCAAAAGTCACCCTCAAGGACAGAATCACATTTAGCAGATTGCAGTGTAAAATGAAGATATATGTTAATAGCATATTTCCCATTTAAAGGATAAGGCTGGTGATATTTTATATTGTCTTATTGTCATCAAATCCCATGAGAGGACCAAGAAGTCTTAGTCCATCTCTCAACAGTCTCTAATTTACCAAACCTGTCTTTAGCTCTGAGCCCCACGTGTTCCTACTGAAGACACACATCTTTATAGACACAAATATATAGTTTCTTTTCCTTTTTTAAGTCCCAGTAATTTCCTAAAACAGCTGGGCATCATCATTTGTACAAAACTTTACTCAAACAGGAGTAAATTGTGCATTTGTTGGGGACTATTTTCAATGGTGGATTAATACACATTTGGTGGTCCTTTTCAGAGGCCTGGAAAGGTAAAGCTATACAGTATTTTTATATGGAATAAGCAAGAAAGAGAAAAAAGTCTGGAAAAAGCATAATATTTTGAGCATCAAATGTATGTTTTTCTTATTTTCTAAAATCATCTCATAATCCCTTAAATTCATCACACAACCCGACCCCCAGGTTGGGAGTCACTTCTCTAGTGAGTATTTACGGCACCAGGATGGTGTATGTATGTGTGTAAAATAAACTACAATGCCCAAGTTCATCATAATGAAGGAACACACCACGCAGTGGCTCAGTGATGTTTTTTATAGTTTTTGGAAAGCATTCAAGATCGATGGCACAGAGGAATACATTATATTAGGCTGTGGTTGAACAGACACTATTTGTTAGTGTCAATTCATTGTTGGTTTTTGTCTTCTTATGGGATTTGTTGGCAATTAGGAACATGTAGAATGTCACCATACTTATCCTTTACCTTATTGTACATCCAGAAATGTAAGAACATGATGCATTATAGATACACTTCACATAAACATGCTTCTTCTCCAGGCCGGAATAAGCTGGTCTGCTTTAAGGAACAGTACTTATGACTTTGATGTTCCATGCATGGCTTCTCTTCTCAGCCCTTCAACAAGCGTTCACTCATCTGCACGTTGTTCTCTAAGTTTCTCACAAAGGCCCATTAGTGTTTCTTTATCGTGAGTCTTTGATGTACCTTTTGAGAGAAATGGCTAATTAAGTAGTCGATACCTCTTGCAATTCCTGGAAATTTGCTTATTATTGATCCACCCTCCATCTCTCCTGCTGTGAACCAGATGCATTTCTCTATTGATCCCACATCAGACTGTGCAGTGTACCGGCACAGTATTTTTAAATCTCAGGCTATTACGTATTGATTTAGAAAAACTTTTCATTTTTGCTCAAAAATAAAGTATAAAGCATACAAGTTTAGTTTGAAAGGGAGTCATTTTCCGCTCAAAAGCAATACAAGAATTGCAGGGGCGTTAATTGCTACACACATGATGAAAAATGCATCTGTTTCCATTAATATATACCAGGTACCACCACAATGTTCCTGTGCTTAGAACAAAGGGCATTCTTGGCTTGCTCCTTCACAATAAATCCTTTCCTCGGTCATCGCCAACATCATCATTTGTCTGAACGTGTTTGAAATGTTGCAAATCAAAAGCCACCTCAGTGTTAATTCATGCCTGATTTACAAGATTTCTATATATGGATCCTACTTCAAGGTACACCCATTGCGGTTTTGATACTGAGGTGCTTTGTTGTTGGGAAACAGGGGGAAAAAAGACCAAAACACAAAAACAGAAGTCTATTTCTGTCGAGCGAGAACCCTCTGCAGTCTCGTGGATGTCAGAAGTTGAATTTATAACACAAAGGCGGTGAGTGCACCGCCGACATGCTGCAATTCTCTCTTGACAGATGGATGAGAAATAAACGGCAGCAGCTCAAAAGAAAACGCACTCCCTGTAAGCTGAAATAAGATGTTTGGCAAGATGTCCACTATTTCTAAATGACTGTTGGAGCTGTGTCACATTATTCTTTCTGTAGTATCTATTAGCCACGTGTTTATTGTGTCTTTGGTCTCTGTTTTGTTTTTTGTTTTTTAATGTGACAATCTACAGTGCACCGGTCAGTGCCAGCATTCGTTTCACACTTCAATTCCAATTTATCGGCCAAGTAAACAACTAGAGCTTTTGTTAAGCTCATAGTAATAAGGTGTAAGAAGCTTTTACAAGGTTATTGTGTTTACTCCAAGCTTCCTCTTGTCTCAAATACATTTAGGTAATTATACTTAAAGTATTCTGATTGTTATTAGTAATTGATCAGGTGCGCAAGAGCTCATTGACCTTGAACCACAGCAAGAATTCCAGTTTTCTCATATTCACTTCCTCTTACTCCTCCTGTTCTACTGTAGTGTTAACATACAGTAGTTTAACTTGTGTATAAGAAAAGTCCCTGTGTATGCGTATGCATTGAGGTTTTACAGAACCTCAGCCGTGAATAAGGCTTGTGAATACGCTTGCTTAAAATTTTGGGAGAATTCCATACAGTTTGGAAACTTTCCAGGCAGGCGTGTCACGCTGCTGCTACACCAACTGATGGAGAGACACGCTTAATAGATTCATAAGAAAACCAGCAAGACATTGTCTGCAATACTGCATATAAGCTCACATGACATATTAGCATCAGTTATCAGCAGGTGGTCACACAAATGAGGTGGATTCACACATATGACAATTATTAAACAGATCTGCATTTGTCTGTCATTGCTCACAGCTATCACCATAGTACTATGATGCAGCTATGCAGAGGTTTTGGCTCTGCTTTAATCCTGTATTGTCTCGGTGATTCCCCACTGAGCATGGGTCTGTGTCATATCATTACATTTTGCAACCAAGACATTTCATATAATTCATATTTATTCCAGATTTTATTTTTTAAAGGGTCAGTTCACCTAAAATAAATTAGAAAAAAAACATTTTCTCACTTATCATTGGGGGTATGTAGCCATGGACATAGTTCTTGTTCTATGTGCCAAAATTTGGTCTCCATATAACATAAAAGCATACCAAACACACACACAAGCGTTTTACATCGAGTCAAATTATTATGTTGTTTTCTTATAATTAAAAAAACATTTACCTGTAATTTATTTTCTCTCTTTTTATGAAAACAAAGTGAAAATTAAAGAAAACACAATTATTTGTCAAGAAAATATTTTTTAAGGACAGGAGGAGACATATATGTTATCTTAACGTTTACACACAGACATATATCTTATAGCAATGCAGCTTGTAGCCTACATTTGCTCTCCCTCTCTCTCTCTGCATATACTGTGAGTGAGAGGCTGTGGCTGATACTGTGCTCAGGTGATGAATGACCAATAGTGGATAAAGTACACAGCAATAACCTCCAGGCAATCCGGAGCACACTCGGGTACAGGCCAGCAAATTTATCATTCAATTGTCAGAGGGTTTTATCAAGTATGTTTTCTCTTGTGTCTATTGATTTATTTTACAATTTATAAAAGTCACTCTGAGTCAGCATTCGACAAGTGTCACTGCAGCCAATACACAGCAAATGTATGCAAGGCACAGGGAAAAAAATCCAGGAACACATCCAGAATTTAACGATGACCCGTGAACAACAATAGGACTTGGCATTTTGGAAATTGTATTAATTTAGCAAATTGTAGAATTGTCAAATCTGTCCACAACAGAGGAACATGAGTGGAGCTGAGGCCAACAGTATGCTACAAACTAAACAGATGACCTCGCTCTCTCCTCTCTCGGCTCAGACAAGTGAAGTGCGTGGGTTTGGGCGGCATGGTGTAGGAGGCACAAACCCTGCTGAGCCCCGTGGGCTATGAACACTCATCAGCACATGGAGTGCACTTCGCTATCTTGAACAAAATATACATGCTCCCCGATTACGCAAATGGGTCTACAGCAGTGGGAAAGTTGTCTCAGCAAACCGCTTGTTTATTTCTGTCTAGCAGGCTAATTGTTAATCATTTTCTTTTTAATTGTAGTGGTGGGCCTGGCCTCTCAATCTGCAGTGGCAGGCCTCTCAAGGCTCGCCACGGCGATAATGTGAAGTTCAGTCTCATGGGTTTAGTCTTGCAGCGGCAGCCTGTCCCCCAGCAGCCACTGAGCACAGCATGAAGGCAGCCCTTGAGGGACATTACCAGGCCAGCCTCTCGGATGCGTAATATGTAAGCTGCTTCTCACTGGAGGCATGGAGCCTGGTGCTCTGTCTTGCCCAGCTCTTGCATCTCTCTCTGGGGGCTTGGCAGTGCCCATGTGGGGGTGGCAGTGATTGATGATGCCCACTCCGTTTAACACACTGTGGAAACCCAGCGGCAGATGGGGATCTACAGATGCATGCTTCGCTGCAAAGCCACACAACCCCGGGTCTTGAGGAAGTTAGCTTTGTGTTATAGTGTGTCAGTGTGCTGTTGTGCAGTAGATCATGTTGTTGCCTTTCTGCATGTAGATCATCCCATTGAACATGTATCATTCAGAATGGTAACTAATGATTTGTTCTATGTCACTCTTAAAGGCTTTTTTTTCCCACCCATTTTAAATGCATTAAGTATGAAATTTAAGTATTATGCATGCATGAGTATTCCTATTATTCAGTTACTGGCCAATTATCACTCTGTGTTCATGCCATGTGGTGTAGTGCCATGTCCAGAGAAATTGCATTTGGGCTGCAGGTTACCACTTGTTCATTCTGCTGAAGTTTGAACCCCCCATTTCCTCCACCAGTTTGATTTGGCGTATTAATCTTATCAACTTTACAAGAGTGAAGAGGTGAATAACTTAAACATTCCAAAGTTATTTTCATGCAAAGGGGCGAAAAGGGTAGGAGGAAGTTATTTGTCGGTCTGGTGAAGTGGGAGGAAGTTCCATTTAATTGGATTTTGATGTGCCCTGTTGTCATGGCACCCAGATCCCATCCTTACACATAAATTTATGTGTGTGTATATGTCTGTGTTTGTATGTGTGTGTGTACGTATGTATGACTGAGGACCAAGTGAAAGACAACGTAGAAGAGAGATGGAGACAGAAAGACAGACAGAGGGGAAACAAAAGCAGGAAGAATTATCTGACGCTGGGAAAAAAGCTTCTATAAATAGCATTTAGTGATCGAGGTATGTCCAGTAATATTGATTGCAGAGAAATAAATGTGTTTGGCCATTTGTCACAACGGGCACAGGCTACAGTTGGTTAAGTGGCCACGGATCCCTTCACCAGGGGCAAATGAAATCACAGCCAAGAGGTTTAGTGCATGGGTAATGAAGGGACACAAAGTCCATCTGCATCTCAGTCTGCTTTGATGCTTTGATGTGGCATGTGCTTTATCTCGATTTATCTCCAAAGGCGACTCTATAAAATCTCAGATTAGAAAGTCACACACATTATTTGTCTGTGCTGGATGTGGGGTGCAAACAGACAAATCCTGAGATATTTTTATTTCACCCTTAATTAACTGGTGGAGAAAACGTTCCTGTTAAAAGCAACAATTGGGAGAAGTAACCATTTAAACAGTTGCAACTGCCTAGAGTGTCATCAATAGTTCAATTTCAACATTATCATCCATATTTCTTAGAAGAAGTGCATTCCAGCGTGCAACAATGTTTAGTCTCAACACTGACATATTTCCACCCAAAACATTTGTGGCAGCTAACATATTAGCATCTTATTCACACATCCAGCAGACACACAAAAAACATCAGCATATACCCAATGTCATGTTTCTGACCACCTGACAAATGTAAGTCTAATACTCTCCTTTTGGCTCTGATTTGATCTCCAACAACTGGCTCTTTAGCTGCAAAATGCCCTGTGATGTTCACCAGACAGTCGCTAACTTGGCTAACTTAAATTTGGTGCTGAGAAGGTACCATACAGTGGGTTTATCAGAGCTTTGTCAATGGAAACAGCTTGCCTGCTGCAGCTGAAAACGACGCTGGTGAGAGCTTGGAGACTGAACCAAAACAGTGAAGTAGCGCCATAAAACCAAACCAAGGAGCTAAAAGACACTAAACAGTTCCATAGAGGTAATCCTCTTAGTTTGTTACTATGAGTGTCCCCTTTCACACTACACACAACCATTTGATCTATCAATAAGATCAAAATATTGATCAGTGCAGCTTTAAATAATACATATACAAAGACAGTATTAGGCAAATGTGTACAAAAAAACATTTAAGAAATTATTTTCATGTTACATGCTCGCTTTTCTTATTCTTCATGCTATTTCTCAATTTGGTGAAAAGGAAGTAGGCCTTGAATTTTAATCAAAACAGCCACATTTGCATTTCTTTGATTCCTTTCTTGTGTATTACCAGTAAGGTGAACAGACTAGAGCCATGGGCAGGTCACAGCACTGGGGTTCATGGAGATATAAGCTTAAGGTGAGGTAAATGCTATCATCACAGGGGGAAAATACTACAAGTAACTGATTCACTCCACAAACACTGTGTTGAATTAATTGCTGGTCCCAGTCCACAGAAACAGAGTCATTAGTCTATAAATCCGGCCAGTTGCCAAGGAGTTTAAGAGTGACATAAGGAAAGATTAACCATCCATCCTCAGAAGTACCAAACTGAGTCACAGTTGAGTGTGAATGTAAACACTAATATTGACATGGGGAGCTCTTGTAGCTTAACTGTGCACAAGGGAGCTCTAAGCAATCCAGTCACACACACAGAGAAAGACACTTCTTTTGAGGATGCCTTACATCATGAAAACAAGTACATGCTACTTTTGTGGGAGTGCAGTGTTTGATTTTGAGAGGTGTTCACAAAGCTGAGAGTAGACACTCCTAAAATCATTTACCGGAGTACTAATTTAGTGAAATGTGGAGACACAGTACTGCTGTTTGTATGGAGGAGGTGACAGTAGATGGTTTTTAAGCAACAAAATAAATCTGCAATGCACTGCACTGCATTAAATAATGGACTGGGACACTGCTCATGGTGATGGCTTGCTATGCTCCATATCATCCTATGATTTCTTGTGGTTGGCAGATATCAAAAATAGATAAGGAAGCACCTCAGTGTTGAGTGCGAGCACTTAGATCCCACGACAGTGCTGACGAGAATCTGGAGCATCCAAATTTAGTCGAATGAAATCCAGGGTTAATCACCCAGGATGCAACGCAGACTCTCAAACATCTGTTAGAGAATAGAGAGCACGGTGGCTTGCATGGGAAATTCATTTGCTCCTCAAATAAATAGTGGGGAACAGTGAAATTACTTTTCAATCTCTGAGTGGAGGAGGAAACATTAATTCGTTTTTTGACCAAGCTAAAAATAATGTAGAATAGAGAGAAAAAAGGGAGGCACAATATGCCGTCCACATGGCTACCTTCCTTTAACTGCAATGAATGTTTTATAAAATCATAACCTATTATTCCACATAGGCTGGCTTCTCATTACTCATTTGCTTCAGAGAAATGGATCGGTGTACATACAAAGTCTTAATTGTATGTGGTGCTGAACAAAATCTTGTTTCAGAGGTAAGCAGCTGAGCACACACAGGTTTGGCTAGGCTATATTTGAAGCTAGGCTGTGTAAATGTTGTAGGTTTTAACCCACATCAAATGGAGGCTTATTGCCAGCCAAGTGTGCTTAAGTGCCTCATAAACATTTCAAATATTTGGACTTCAAATCTATGAAGCGTGGACATAAGATATGGTGATGGTTTTCTGCAAGGCCACAGCTCGGTGGCTCATTCTGCACTACAAGAAGCTTTGGTCTGTCTCTGGAGAGCAGAGGGTTTCTATCCCAAGTTAGTCTAAACCACTGACTCAATTCTAATCTACTCCACGCTACCTGAAGCTTTGTTGTAAACAGTTACATGAAAGTACAATTCTCTAACGAGGAGTTTTCCTGCCTGTTAAATTGTGAGTAAAATCTTTTGGCTGGATGCCTGTTAAGCTCCTGCTAATTGTCGGGGAGGAGGGTTACCTTGAAAACACTCTTCAACTCTCACTTCACATTACGATAAACCACTGCAGAGAAGTGAAGAGAAAATGAAACAGACTTAACTCCAAAAAACTTGAGACAGCATCCTATGGGAAGAGCCGTGCCCATTCATCTTTAATGTATCTCAACTTGTGCTCGAAGGCTCTGAGGACTGACAATGGAGAACAGACAGAACGAAAGAAGAATGGAGAAGGGGAAGGAAAAGAGAGAATTTGGAAGGAGAAAAGGGAGGACGAGGGGGCAGCTTACTGGGGAATAGGAGTATACTCTGAATGATTGATGAGCAGACAGGGCTGTTGGGTGCGTTCGCCAAGCAATAAAAATGGACTAATCCATCCTTTTCGCTCCCTGAGGATCGTAGCACCATAGCCATCACCGAGCTAGTGGGATTTTTGGAACTTTCCAGTCTGTTCAGTGACCAGTTTTCAAAAAGCAAAAACCGAGGAGTTAGTGCCAAATGGTTTCCAGCCCACTGGAGTCTCTCCATCACCTCCCATTTTCAATTTCTCTTCTTTTTTTTCAATTTCATCATCCTTTCCCTTGCCCCTGTTGTCTGTCTGGCAGTCTGTCTTTTTGTTTTTTTTATACCTGTCCATCTGACTGTGATTTGGTTAATTTACCTGGATCAATCTGTTCTCCCGCAAAATGTCCACACTCATCTCCTGTGTCATTTCCCCCTTGACCACCCACTCTCACCAGTGTAATTTTCCCTCCAAACTCACCTTCATTCATGCTGCATCCTGATTACCCTTTTCTCCCTCGTCTTACTGTTTTTCCCATCAGCTTTAGGACTTTTTTGCTAAACACAGAGTGACCCCTGTTGGTGGAGAATATACTCACAGGCAGCAATGACACATCTTTCTCTTCTCTAGGGGACATCAACCGTGAAACCAACCTGGCATTGGCTACACTGTGACAGACCCTGTGTCTTGGGGCCATATTTGCCCCCACTGCTCTCCCTCCTCACTTGGGAAGTAGCACCAGTCAGCAGGTGGGCTTAGTCTCCTTGCTACTGCTTAGCTACTCTATAGCTGACCAAGTCATTAAAATGCTCTACACTTGTAGCTTACAATCAGTGCCTCTTTGTGTTTTGTGATATTAATAAAAGTGACTGATATATTAAATAATGTATGTCTAAAGTACTGCAGTGTGCAGTGCAGTAAGAAGTACTTAGATTAGTATTATACTTATTACACAATTAGCAATATCACAATGTTGAATACAAGTAAAAGTCCTGCATTCAAAATTACACACACACATATATATGTTAATCTGCAAATAACTAGTAACTATAGCTTTCAAATAAATGTACTGAGGTAAGGCGTACAATATTTCTCAATATATCTTGTTTGTTAAATCCATACAAATACCAAGGTGTGAAGACAATAAGTTGCAGTTTTATGTTATGTGCTGGACAAGTTCTTGGCTAGGCACAGTTGCTTACTTAAGGTTCCCAGGCAACCAGCAGAGAGAGTGGTGCGCTTTAGAGGTGCAGAGATGGCGCCTATTTATTCATTCCCCAAAAACATTCTAGCTTTCGGGGGTTTACTTCTGGGCTATGCGGCCCATTGAATATGCGCAGTAGTGATTCCACCTGCTGGCCCCGCCCGCGAGTTCCCACTTGGTAGTGGGAAAGTCCCACTCATAGACTTTACATTGTGATAATGGCACAGATTTTTTAATCGCTTTTCTCGGCTCAAGGAAAGTTTTACAAACATAAATTATTGATGTGTGAATATTTAATCCATGTAGGTATTAAATATTAATAATAAAAAGTGTCACAATCAACCTTGTTTGCGGTTCGAGGTGTCCTGTCAACAGTTTTACAGATATCTCTTTTACAATAGTGGCCTATGGAGAAAATTATTTTTGGGCTGCAGGGGAATTTTTCGCTGTTCAGTATAAATAAATGGGATAATCTATAGGCATGTCATGTATGCAGATCCTCATCCTTCTTCAAACAAATCTAAGCAGAATACATACATTTGCTACTGAAAGAGTGGCATTATGGGCTACAGTAACTGCCTGAGAAATAAAGTTGATATTAGTGTATTTATCTGCCATTGCTCTTGGAAGTCAAAACAGAGAGAAGTGAATCATCTTTAATTTGTTAAAATGCTTAAGTTATGACACAGCCAGCAGCGATTTCCTTTGAAATGTGGACTGCAGTGTGCTGGGCTGTCTACAGCAAGTGAAGTGTAATTGGGCTTCAGTGTAGAAAAATGTCCTGAGTCTGACTTCAAGTTGAATTTACTCCAGAGTGAAAAGAATGAAAAGATGTATGCAGAATGGGAATGTCAATATGAATTATGCTTTCTCTTTGCTTTCATCATTCACTAAAGGCATCGTGACATTGCCGATTTTGTTCAGGGGATTCAGTTTGAGGAGGGAAATAGATGTTTGCTTGAAACAGGTGATGAGAGGGTTTGTGGGAAGCACCGGGTTTGCTTGATGAACTCATGTACAACAGTCTTTGTATTGGTGAGGAAATGACTCAAACCTCACTGAAGTTGCACAAAGAAACTTAAGTGGTATTTCACATGTAGATCATTTATTAAAGTGCTGACAAGCTTGGAAGTGAAATAAAACTTCAGACATGCACCTAATGGCTTTCAGTTGACAAGTTATACCTGACTTCCCAGCAGCCAATCACACTGTGCTCAGACGACATATTTGGTCACCAGATGAGACTGGCCCCTCTCAGACTCTCAATTACCTCACATGATTTATTTCAAATTTCATTTCATGAGACTGACCCTTCGCCCCAGCCAAAGAGAAGACTGAATCATAAACGTCAACCATGAGATTTTGATTTAGGGAGATCCAAGTGATTAAAAGTTAATTGTTCAAATGTGTCAAGGTGGCTTGTTTAATTATGGCGAACGAGGCATTCATTTTCAGCTCGACTTAAAATAGAGCAGCGTGTAACTAACACTGCGAGGCTCACCCGCGTGGATGCAGCGCTACTTTATTTACTTTGCAGAAGTCACTGCGATGACCCCTGGGGAAGATAATTAAGGTGGAATCAACATTTCATGCTCTACGTGATGAGCATATCAAGACAATTATGCTCTTCAGAAAAGAGACGGGGAGCTTGAAGCGGGAGAAAATGCTGATAACCAGTGTTACGCAGGTTTAAATTGTGAGGTATAACAGACAGTTTTGAGTATTCAGATGCAGCTTATCCCCAGGCTGCCGCTTACACGGGATAATTAGGTCCAATGTAGTATCTGGAGGAGGTAGCTGGTGGAGTGAAAGTGCACAGATTCAATCAGCCTGTATTTTTCACCATATTGTTAATCACTTGAGCTATTCCCCACTTTGTTAGTTCCCCCTCTGACAATGATTAGCAAACAGAATGCACTAACCATCTCTTGTAGATGTGTCTTTTAGATATTCATTGTCATTAATGTATGTGTCAGGTCATAGTGCTCCACTGGCATTAATGTATTCCATCATTTCCACTGTATTCCAGAAGACGAGAAGCCATGAACAGCTTTCTTGCCTGTTTGAACTGGGTCATGGTAAAGACCCTGCAGGCCATTTCTCTTTGCATAAGTGTTACTTTCATGGTATGCCAGTTACACAGCAGATACTCAAGCAAAGTTCATTTTCATATAAACTAGTGCCCCCTTTCTCTCCTTGTGAATAGAAAAAGTGCACATTAATCAACAAGGACACACCATTAAAGCACGAGATTGGCACAACCAATAACATCCTCCTGCAGAGACGCAACACCAGCCTTTATAGTGATAAAACTGCAGGTGCTGTTTTTCTTTTTCATTCAGTAGCTGCTGTGTGTGTTTGTTTGGTGTTTTTAACTTTTCTAAGTTGAAAAATGTCAACTTTTGAAATGTCAACAAATGTCATCTTTTGTCTAACCACTAGTCCAAAACTTAAGATATTCCGTTTATAATTATATAAAACAGAGAAAAGCAGAACGTCTAGAATATTGGAGGATTGAGAACCAGAGAATCTTTGGCATATTGTTTTTATAAAATGACTGAAAAGGATTATTCCATTATCAAAATAGTTGCCAAATAATTTTCTGTCTATCGACTAATCACTTATCCTGCTGAATACTGGGAAGAGTTCACACTATTATAAGTGTTAAGACTGCCTTCTGTCCTCTGTGCTGCTGCGGCCCTTTTCACCAAATTTGCAACATGCAAGCTGTAATTTGCAACATGAAATGATTGCCACTTTTGCTCATTTTGACACATGCAAGAGCACACAGGACTTACACATTTCTCTGCAATTTGCAAGTGACAATCATTTGAGAAACATCATATCACCATTTGTGATCTGCCTGTAAGCAGTGCTCGTAAATCACTTTTGTGAAATTGTCTAGTTTGGAGAGGGAAGGAGCGGGACTTAACATGTTTTTGTAAATAAAAGAAAAAGCTATCAAGTTATGTCTGTGCTCTGGTATTGGATATTTGAACTACAAAAATGGATGTTATTGAAATCTTGTACACATATGTTATTTTATTAGTAGAATAGTTATCTCTGTAAACAGGGACTATTTCTCCAGTCACTTAACAGTAAAGCTCCCTTGTCTGAGCCTTAATGCTTACAGCATAATGTTATTCCCAGTTCATGGATATTTGGAAACAAAAATGAATGATAAATCACATCATAAAAAAGAACCAATCATAAAAGTACTATTTACCATGTTTCACTGGCATGAAAACACACACCCACACACGTACACACTTGATATAATTGCAAAACTAAATTATGGCTGCCATGGGGAAATATGAATTATTTTATGTGTGCTGTACTCATTTCACGCCTGATGGACTCTCACCTTTAACCAGAAATGTGCATGTTTTCGATGCAGTTGCAGGCACGCGTATCCTAATAAAAGAATAATGGCAGTCTTCTCCCTTTTTAATTGGACATTGTTAGGATGACATATCAATCCAGCTGCAGAGATGCCCTTTCCATGTATACTGTAATTGAAAGGTTCCCTATTTTAACCTCACAGTCCCACTATACAGGAGATTGAGACTGCTTATGTCTTGCAAATGTGGACCATGATTGCTGATCGTTGACTCTGCTTTACTGAGCGTCATATCATCATATCATTTTTTTTTGTATTTGTTCCTTACTATTATCCTGATGTTGGTGTGATTTACCCGCTCTCTGTCTTATGGGCCATAAATGCTTCTTGCGTGGAAACACACTAATGTGCCATTCTCTTTGTATTCTCATTGATATTAGAAATGCTATTACTACTGGTGATTCATCCGCCTTCGTAGTCTTTGTTTTCTGCAATTTTACATTCCAAAAGCTCTGATTTCCATTAGCATTTTTGCAATTATCCAAAAATTCTATTAAAGTTTTTGGCAATGAAATGACAAGAAATGATCACCCTATTAAGCCCCGGGAGCTAAAAACAACATAATGTGCATAGTATTGTATGGTAATCATTTTCATTAGAAAAAACACCCACTGTGAATTACTACCTGTGTTTAACCACTCAAAATTCCATTTCAGGTATTCATGGCATGAGGCTGACAAGCGAACTGAAGCCGAGCAAATAAAAACTGGCAGCCGCTGGTTGAATGGCTGCATGTTGGGGTCATGATAAGGAAGAATTACATTTTTACACATCACTGAGGAGAGGGAAACAAAGCCTGGTGTGAGGTTAAAAGCTCTTTAAACTGTTGGAAAATAACTGCAAAAAGAGGGAAAAAAAGAAAAGAAGCATCATTCTCTCTTAGTGGTTTAAGCCTTCTCCTTACTGGAAGATGTAAGTGATTTAGAGCTTATCAAAATCACACAGTATGGCCCCCAAAGCACACACAGTAAAAAGTATGATAGTGCTCCACAGAGTGGGCAAGGTACTGTATCAATCTTTTGGGGGCGTTCCTAATGGGGCTATTACAGAGTCAGCTGTCATATCCAAAGAACTTCATTAATCATGACAAGAGGGATAATGCTCCCTCATTTAAAAATACTACGTCCACATCTTCCAGATTCTGTATGATCAAATTCAACACTGCAAGCTTGTTCAAAGATTCCTATCCATCTGTGGAAGTCAGGAAGTCTTAAAATCCTCCCCTTACCCTGCTCAATGTCAAACCGCCCTTCACACATTTTAATATTTTATGTATCTTTGGGAATTGACCTGTAAATGTCAATAAAGACCTGTAAAATCATAAAGAAGCAATACCTAACTATGGCAGCAGACTCACCAAATTTTCCAAATACTCTAGATGGTAGAAGAGTAGGTCCCTAATAAAGATGGAATGAGAAAATGATGATAATAACAAATCAAATATTTGCAGGTTCCAGCTCCTCAAATGTGAGAGTGTGCTGCTTTTCTCTGTTTTATATTCAGCTGTATACATATCTTTTCACACTGGGCTGTGGAAACTAGTGATGAACATTAAGTTTTAATAGACCAATCAATGAATAAAGAAAATCATCGTCAGTTGCAACCCTAATTTCTTTTGGTCAAAGAGAAAAAGGCCCAGAAAGAAAGCACAGATGAAGATTCAGTTCAGTCGGAACGGACAAAATAGGGGCACAAGGTCTACTGTACAGTATCCCAGCCAGTTGGCAGCTCGGCTCCTGAGAGCCCACTCCCACTGGGTGTGAATCAGAAATCTAACAGCTAATGGCAACAGTCGCCCCACGGTAGCGCTACTGACAGCAAACTAATGCCCACACAAACAGAGTGGAGCACAAGAGCTGCCAACACCCCACCATGACCCTGCGGTTATAAACTGGCATGAAAAGAGAAAGAAAGACCCCCCTCCCAGTTTCAATTGATGGCTGTTATTTATTTTTCTAAAACCTCTTAAGCACACTTGAGCTTTTTACCACTAACAGTGGATTTTTCTCTTCAGCGTTTGTCTTGCTGAAGTCAAAATGTCGAGTCACATTAATAAGAAGAGGGAGCCCGCTGAACGGGTCAGGGAAGGACTATATCATCAACTCTGTAAACATAATTCAAGCATTTATGTTGGGCTCTCACGCGTACGTCACATGTGGGTCTGCAGGAGAATTTAAAGTGCTTGCAGATGGGTGACACACTGAAGGAAAACGTTTCTTAACTTCTTTTTTCTTAGTCATGCCGAGCTCTACTGGATGGATGGAACAAATAATTGTGATGCAGAGTCCAGTCTTGCATTTTGCTCTTTTGATCTTCCACAGGTGTTCAGCTGAGGTGAGATCTGGCGACTGAAGAGGCCGTAACACATGACTCCCGACATTTTTATATTCATAACAATCAGTGACCCCTCACGCTCTGCATGGAAGCGCCTGTTTTTGTTATATTTTTCCACTTTTTTATTCAGGTTTATTTTAGCTTACATTTTTCATCCATCTATGACTTGGAGCAGATTCTGCATGACAGTTTAAATCTTAGTCTTAAAATCTTGAATCTCTCTCTGTGTCTCCAAACCTCAGAAAAAATCCAGGTTTTAAGTTTTCTCCCTAACTTGTCCCTAATTACATGTTGTGCACCATTTGGGCCACTAGAGTACAGCACACACAAATTATTTTGTTAATGTTGAGTAAAGGTAAGTAAGACAATGTCATGTATTCACAGCCTTGTGATTTAAATTATAAATTTTTTAATTGTGGAGTGCCCCTTTTAATTATCATGTATTACTTTTCTAGTGCATACGGCCAAATCCAGAAATGATTATGTATCTTACTGCATATCATGAGTGTAGAAGAAATTAAAAGTTATCAGAATCTATTAAAGCGTTATTTAATTAACAAAAAAAAAGCTACCAACCCTGCAGGCTGTGAAGGGGGTGAAGTGAAGGAATTGCTTAACAGCTAAAAATCACCACGGTTTCTCCAGCATTCAGCACCACCACCAAACCGAATCAGGTTTGTGTTATCATTATACAGGTTAAACACCAGCACTGAGCACCGTCAGCAAAGAACAGGAGTCCTGAGGGGAACCGACATCAAAGTAATCAACCAGTGAATGCAAGAAGAGGGAACAGCTGTCACACCATAAACGATTTTACCTCTTTCATTCTGTAAAAAGGAAAAGTCTTCTCTATTAACATTCTTACAAACACCACAATTTATATTTCCATAAACATAATCTACCACCATGATGAACCAATAAAAATGATGTTTGTCAGTGTCATTTTCTATGCTTAGCTCCCACTAGCAATAAGCTTCTTTATTGATAAAGGCTGGTTCACAAACTTGAATTGGTAGCTGGAACTGAAAAAAAACCCCCAGCTCATTCCACACAATACTCTGAGCAAACAGGCATCGGCCTAATCTATCTTGAGCTGCACAGTAGCACACATGGCAGAATGCGAGGCCATCATGATTTTCAATTTTGATGCAGTTATTTTTCAGCGTTGCTCCGCAGTGTAGATATCGTGTGACTGAATCACCACAATATGAGCGAAGCACTTCAGCAGAAACTACAGGTTCTTTCACAGAGATCCCAGCAGAGAGTGCATTAATCATCACAGCCTCCCCTACCAAGTGAAGACAGAGAGCAACAGCTGGGGGAGAGGAGCTCGGTTTTAAACAGTACAGACTGCAGGAGGTTCAGCCATCACTTCTTGTTGTGGATTCTGACATCAATAGTAATGAATACCTTGGAGCGTTGCCTGACCGCCTGAGCATGAATTGCTATCACACATGAGGCTGGGCATTGCGAGCGCTATTGTTTGTGTGTCTTTGTGTGTGCTAGCGACCATGCCTGTTGGTCTGCGTGTGACCATGTGTACTTGTACCTGCACGTCCTCGTGCATTGCTGCGAGTGTTTGCCTTTGTTGGGGCAGATATGAGTAATATGCAGAATAACAGGTAGCCCTAAATGACCTGGGCTGACAGGAACGATTAATCAGGACATTGTTGGTGCTCTTGGATGAGGCCAGGGCTTCATGCTGAGGTTACACCTGCAAGGGCTGGAGCTGCACTGGGATCCAGTGCACCTATACACAATGATCTTTAAATGATGCATGGCTGGTTGGACCATATTTATTTCAAGCATAAAAGCAAGTGCATGGTTGTTGGGCAGTACAAATGTATATTTTCTCACAAACAAAAATATCTGAATGGTTGAAGCCAAGTGAAAGTAAGCTTTTTATATTTGGTTGTACATTTCTCAGTCCTTGAACCCGGAAATCGTTCCGGTCCTCCATCATGAAGGCCGCTTCAATGTTCTTGTTTCTACTCAGAGGAGGGAGGAGGGATCCCTGAGGAGGCCCACCTTTGTGGAGGGTTTTTTTTGGACTGACACACCCTTTTGTTGGAACTCTTTCAGTGATTGGATGCTACAGCTGATCAGAATGAACTGCAACTGCATCATAACATCACTGCAGCTTTAAATCAAAGTGGACAGACAAACTTGCAGGCTGTAAAAACAAAACAGTGAGTTAAAGTACACTTAAACAAGCCGGAAATCTGAGGGGAACTCCGAGCGTTGGGTGATAATTCTGTTGGTTTGTCATTATAAGGGACCCCTTTTAATTTACCCATAGTTATTTTATCCGTTGTAAAAATTAAAATATTGATTATAACAGCTTTTAACATATCTTATTATTTTACCATTGTCTCCTTCATTTGGCAGCGTGACAGAAGGGCTGCATATGTACAGTAGAATAACATTTTAAAGAGGTTCGAAATAAACCTTACCAGCAAGTAAGAAGGTTGACAAATAAAAACTCGATAAATACAAATGCTTCCGGAGTCCATCTCAGTGAGTAGATTTCCATGAACAGCAGGCAGGAGTAGTCAATACATTGCAATTCTGCGCTCACATCCTGCTCAGGGAATTCAGTTGTCACTAATCAAAGCAAATCTAATTAAACAGACTCAAAATCTGGGCCCTCTCCATTTTGCTGTTCTTTTGTTCAATCTTCTATCAATGCTATAGCCACCTAGCCGGTTTTAATGCTTCACCTCCTCTACACTCACATACAATGTCAGGAGGTCTATGCTTGCTGATCTATGTAGGACAAGCAGTGGGGTGTCTAAAGTAATAAATGAACAAGATGAATGTGGGGGATATGTTCATTTGAAGGCTCTTGTCACCGAGGGTTTGTCGTCCGGCTGCACAAAGAGTGGAGACGTCCTGCCTGATTTACTTTAGATTCAAACCACGGCTAAATTGGAAATCGTGAATCACTCTGACACCATTGGTGCAAGATGGATTACTTCAGTTAAAGGCTGCCTTTTCTTTCCTTTGGTTCTTTTTAAAGAAATCATACAAAAATTAATTTTTTCTGACAGACGGCTGACCGGGGCAGTCAACGAAAGGAATAGCAAAGGGAGGCCGGCACTGAGGCACTACAAAGCTGGTTTTCATCAGCATGGCTCTATCCCAACCACATCCAAAAGCTCTCAGCAGCACAATGAGCCTGGCTGAATATTTGATCAACTGTCTCAGGTTTAACAAGCCTTGCCAAACTACACCTGCCTGGAGGAAAAAGATATGCCTTTGAGCAGAGTAATGCCTCCCCCCAAGATGTTAGGGAAGTAAGTGTTTGATGTTCACAATACCCAATCTGCACTAATCTCATCCAATCTTGGGCACTCAAGATTCTCTGGATTCTCAGCAAGATAGATAGAAAGACAGGTAAATAGATACTTTATGGATCGAGGTGGACATGTAGCATTACTGAACAAAAGCTTTCTGGATGCCAGTAATGCCTTCCTAAATAATCTAACCATAAATTACAAAACAATACACTCAACCACAGCCCACTGTAGGCTAGATGGAACATTTACAGGTTGGATTCAATAAAATATTGTACAACAGTTCTAAATGCCAAGTGTGATGCAACTGGTAATTCGTCACAATGCACTTGGAAACTCTCCCATATCTGAAGTCATGGATAACTCACTTGTACAAAAGGTGTGAATTTATATGCGTGCGCTTTCTGTATCTTTCTGTCTTTCAATCTTAGCTTCTGTGTGTGTGTGTGCGTGTGTGCGTGCGTGTGTGTGTGTGTTCACCCCAACTCATCGCTGCTGGCTGCAGCTCATTGCCCTGCAGTAATATCAGGCCTTGCAGACACCTGGGACCAGTGGTGTGGGGCCTCAGAGGAGGCAACCGCCTGGCAACTGGCCCTGATTACTTTCTCCACTCTCCGGAACTCAACTCTGTATATGCCATTAACCAGCTGCATGCAGTGTGATCCCAACTCGACCGTGCCATTAACCCTGTACACAAAGGGTTGCTTACAAATGCACACACACACACACTACACAGAAATTCACAATTTAACCACCAGGCTATTGAAGCCACGTTTGCAGACCAGCATCTTCCATAATCTCCCCAATGAGAGGTATACAGCCGGATCACATGGAGCAAGGGGGCCATCTAGTGGGCAAATTGCAACACAATCAGACCGTGACGTTGTCCTGTTAGATGAAAACAGTAGTTGCAATGTGTGCAGTTACTATTACAGTAATCCACTATAATATACAGGGTAAGAAAGGGAGAAATGCCCTCTCCTGAATGTATGTATGTACAGTACGATCTTGTCAGTTTGGGGGTAATGTGTCCTCACCGTTTGTGGTGCAACAGATATATAGAAAAGTAGTAGTTAGAATTGCAAACATTTGATGAAGGTGACAAAATACAGAAATGACCGTAATAAAATATTTCATGTTTTTTATGTTACATGTGTTATGCTACAACATTTTGTTTAGTTTGCTAAAACACGGTTACAGACAAAGAAATGTACAGACCTCTAATGATCAAACTTATAAACAGACTTCTTTGGGATTTGGGAGCGAGTGAGTGCTGCATTAGAAAATACTGTGTCTGCACAAATCCCAGATATAGAGCATATGAAAATCCCTTGCGTTTAACATATGTTTACCAGAAGCAATGCATGATTTCATGTATGGCTGACGTCTGAAACACAGCATCAGTTATGATAATCTTTATAGGCAATTCACATCCAATTTGGAAAAATCCTGAAGTATCAATGCAACGTATGTGTCTTGATCTGTTACACTTGGTCTCTATCTGGGGGAAGGGGACACTGGGGTAATTTAGGTATCTACAGATTACATCATTTATTAAAAAAATACTATCAAGTCAAGAGCACTGTTACATTGAGTAAAATAAATTAAATAGATCAACTTATTTTAAATAGGCTACTTTAATAGTACTCAGATTCTTTACTTAAGTACACTTTGTAAGACCAGCATGTAAAAATACTAGGTCTAGTAAAAGTCCTGCATTCAACAATTTGCTTAAGTAAAAGTAAAGAAGTATCATTTATCAGCATAATGTTCTTAAAGTATGAAAAGTATATTATGCTGAAAAATAGGACTTAAATATTTAGAGTATTAAGAGTTTTTCTTAAGCAAATTTTTGAATGGATTAATGTATTAGCAGTTGAATGTTGTCGATTGTCAAGGTGTGGCTTGTTTTAACAATTTTGTATATACATCATATTTTATTTGTTGATCATATGTTTTGTATGTGAAATAATATCTGAAACTGCAAAGTAACTAGTAACTGAAGGTGTCAAATAAATGCAGTGGAGTAAGATGTACTTTAATATGTTACCTCACGTAACTTAGAGAGGTATATGACTACATGAGGGTTTATTCTTCACTAATAATGTTTTATCTAAATACAAATGCAGTTTATTTCATGGAAACAAAACAATCAACAGTTCATTTGTGTGTGGGGGAGTTTAATTATTTTGGCCCCAATCCACCAGGGGGCGTCTTGTCTCCGATGTGATTTTACTGTTTATTTTGTTAAAAGAAGGAGAGGAGATACACTGATATTCAGCACATAGGATAGTGTGGTTACTCCAAACATTATGACAGACATTGTTCCAGTCTCAATCTTTCGGCTTTGCTACTTAAAAACAATTATCAGTTTTATATTTTGCCCCAAACTAATGAATTGTTCCTCACAGGAATCTCATTGGATCGTTAAATCGTCTGTCAAAATACGTGTACAGATCGTGTTACTTCCTCCATCTTCCCTTAATATATCACACCTTGCTATCATGTCACATTTCAAATGTTTCACTTTGGTCCATATCTGGCGTTTGTTAGTGCGCTCTATGATTTGCTTATGTCTAAAGCGCCTTAACCTTGCAGTAGGGAAAGAGTGGATTTATCTTAATCTTTTATTGCCACTGTATTCTGTAAATTGCCAAAAGGAACAAAGAATATGCAAACACACACACACACAAAGAGAAAGAGAAAACAGCCTCTGTGTTCTACAGTGGGCCTGACTGACAGCCAAAAGAAAAGGAACAAACACCTCACCTTATCTCTGATGTATGCAAATCTTTCAAGGCTGAGCATGCCTCCGTTAGGAGGAAGAGAAGAAGGGAAGAGACCATTTTCCAAGAGGGAGGTCCCATGAAGTCGGCACCGTGTCAAAGTTACTGCAACATTGACAGTTCATTCTGCTGACAAATGGAACACGAGGAGAAACAGAGAAACAGTGAAGGTCAGTTGTCGGTTCGCATTTGCGGTGAAATGTGTTGACGAGACATTGGCTAGTTACCTAACCTGCCTACCGGTAAGCAGTGGAAATGCCCCGTCGGGTACTTGTACTTATCACCTGTGTCCCGTAGACGTACCCACGAAGTGGAGGGCTGCTCTCACGGCTGTGTGTTCATACGGGTAACATAACGAACACCGTGCGGGAAGCAGCTCGGCGTTTCTTCCTGTTGTGTTCAGCTCTCTTTATTTAGCGGAGACCGAGAGTGCAGCTTTATACTGTTCTAACTTTATGTGAGAGGCACAGGCCTC
>JAVQJD010064362.1:0-10354 GCA_036023655.1 Nannoperca australis | reverse complement strand
CCCTCTCCCTCTCCCTCTCCCTCTCCCTCTCCCTCTCCCTCTCCCTCCCCCTCCCCCTTTCTCCCTCAGTCTTGCTAAGTGTCTTCATGGTGCCACTGTCCTGCCTGGCTGGCTGGCCTTCTGGCTGGCTTTGCTCATTTGAGTCTGAGTGTCACAGCCGTTCACTGCTGTGTTTCACCCTTTCTGACAACCACTTAACCTTTAGGCCTAGCACCATCCACAGTTAAGACTCTTGACCCAACAGACTGGAGCTCAGTGTAGTTAACACCAGTGTTGTTCAGCCAAGACTTGATCAGGTGGGACCAAGACAAGACTGAGACCCAAAACAACCAGAGCAAGTTTAAATACTCAAGACTTAGGCCAGGTTCATACAGATGGTTTGAATGAGGGGGGAAATTATGGAAACGATGGAAAAATGCAACTCCCTTATTCATTTCAAACAACTTTTGTTGCTTTCATGTGCAACATGTTAACTGTGCTCCGTTGTCTACTACGTATAGTACTGTGTGCATTAAATGTTTGAGATTTACTGGAGAGTAGGAGCTTGGAGGAATCTTTTACTATTTTATGTGAACACACACACACTCACTCATGCGCACTCACACATGCTATATGACCTCATACTGCCAACAGAGGAATAAAGTCAGGTTGGGGCTATAAGTCATGCTAGATAAATCCTGCTTTTGTTCCAGAGAGACAAGGTTGTTTTGGGTGTGGAGGGACAGAGGACTGAATGGATGGAGTGGTGCCTATACAGTCTTAAGAGCAGGTCCCACAGTTAAAGACTTTAGGCAGCGTGGCCCTTCTCTCAACCCCCTCCTCTCCCCTGGGGGGTTTTATCTGCCCATTTCCTCCTCTCGTGGCGAGCCCTCGGGACGCCTTAATGGCGCCATGTTCCCTGTCAGTCAGATATTTAAATGGAAACCGACCATGAAAGTATGGCTGCTCAGGGCTGGCTCGCTGTGCCACGTCCTTGCTCTCCACAGCCAGAGTCAAATGCACAGGCCCAAACCCCAGCCCAGAGCTCCAGACAAGCCTGGGGAGGGGGAGTCAGCCTCAATCTGCAAGTTTAATATCCCCCATCAGGTTTTAAACTTGTTTACTTTGCAGATTTGATCAAGGATACTGATGCAAATGGAGGCAAAGGCTCCTTGCACTGGAAACCTTCTGTACAGAGGTTCATTGATTCATGCTAAATGGGTTCAAGCATCATTCTTAATCACTCACTTGACTCAATTGATATTGTCTACACACAAAAGAATATTGGTTTCTCTTCATGAGCCTGCATATGTAACAATGCTCTGTTGCACTTGTGTGTTTGTGTAGCTGGTGTTGCGTCACTGTTGTCTTTCTCTGCAGTTATAATAATCACTGTGACAATTGACAGCTGCAGGTGGTCTTTCCAACCCTCACAAGACAACCTAATTTAACCCAGTAATAAATCTCTGTGCCCAGTTGGCCATTTTAGATGTTTGGCACAGGGCACTGTAAATTCACCCTAATTAGATCCTCCCTCTACTCCTCCCACTCTCTTCCCCCATCTTCCCTCTCTCCTCTGACTCCCTCCCTCTCCCCCGTTTCCTCCCCTGCTCATTGGTACATATGCTCATACACCTGGCCTGCATCGTTACCTGTTTACAAATGACCAGGCTGGTTCTGCTGGCTTCAGCATCCACTCCACCACGCAGTACTGAATCTCTCTCTCTCTCTCGCTCTCTAACCTCCCCTGTGTCATAATTAGACCTCAGAGCTCATGTTTGCTTAATATTATAATACAGTACACCTGCATTTCTCTCTCTGTAGTGCTTAGGTGTACCAGCCGCTCCACCTACCCACCCCTCCCACCCTTGACCTCATGCAGATAGAGTTTTGTAATTGATCTTACCAGAAACTGTTAGCAAGTGTATGTATTTTGTTTTCACATTTTCTCCCCACCAACGCAGCAGCACTAAAAGGCCAAGACCACACCCCTCCTTTTTGCAGTTCCTCTTAAAGGTATGAGTATTGAGCATGTGTATGTATGTGTATGCATCTGGGTGTGTGTGTGTGTGTGTGTGTGTGTGTGTGTGTGTGTGTGTGTGTGTGTCAGGGGTGTCAGTGTCAGGGCTAATGGTCTCTAGCAGGGGCGCCAGCCTGAAGATTTATGCCACAAATTAGTCAAATGTGATCAAACAGCAACCCAGTTAATCATGCAGGACCCACGTTTGTCCCTGCTTTATCTACAGGCATAATTATAGACACCCATTCCTGTGACAGGCCAACGGCAGGCCCCTGCGGAGTGATATTGGGGGGCCGCCATGCAGCGTTGTCACGGTGATGAATGTCTTAGGGGTGCGGGGAGTGTTTTAAACACGTATATACTTAACACCCCCTTGTGAATGCTGTGAGTGAAAGCAGGGCCCCTGCAGAACTGGTCTAACTGTTAGATGAGGACCGGCTTCCTAAATGAATATTAGTGTGTGAATGAGTCAGGTCCCCCTTCCCTCCCCAGCCTCACATTTTGAAGCACTTCAGCCATTAAGAACAAGCTTTGCCATGAATTCAATTCATCATCTGACTCACAATTCATTATGTGTTAAGTGTTGACTGGTTAAAGCGAGCTCTATCACTCATCGCCTCCCATTTGAACTGCCTCCTCTGCAGCCTCGCACAACTTGGAATGTGGGAATGGGAATCATCCGGCAGCATTCTGTTATTCCAGGCCATTACCATGTGCCAAGCTGGGAAAGAGATCCAGTGATGTGTGCTGCAGTTTGTGATTGGAGTGGATCCTCTCTCTCCCCCTCTGACAGCCATTTTAAACACTCGTTTATGCAGCGCTTTTAATATCAATAAGAGAAGCAGGCAGGCAGGCGGACAGGCAGCAGTTTCTTATACACACACACACACACACACACACACAGAGTGACACACACGGCCTGGCTGGAAATCAGCAGCCTCCATCTCTCTGGTATGACAGGGTGTGGTAATTATGTCTCTGCGAGAGTGTGTGCTGTTTGCTGGGTGAAAAATGATAATGGGGTGATTTTTAAGTGCCATATCTCCCGCACGGGTAATGAAAAGTACTTTTAATCCAGTTCGGAGGAATGGAGGGGTGGAGGAGAGGAGTGGCTGGGGAGAGGAAGCAGAAGGGTCTGTTGTGATGGGAGGAGAAGAGGAGGAGTGGAGGAATAAGAGGGTGCTCCAAGGGTGGAGGGATGCTGATAGAGGGAACTGAGGAAAAGAGGGAGATGGGGGAGTTCTGTATGGAGATGAGGGGAGAGGACGAAACGAGGAGCGAGGAGAGGTTTCAAGGCAAGGCAGTGGCTGAATTGTGTGTGTGTGTGTGTGTGTGTCTGTGTGTGTTGTTGTGCCAGGGGAATGCCTAAGCCTTGGCATGAAGCTTGAGCTCAGCAATTAGAATAATTAAGAGGGACTGACAAGCTTTTAGAGTCTCTCTTCCTTCCCCTCTCTCTCTCTCTCTCTCTCTCTCTCTCTCATTCCTGTGCCAGCCATAAATGTGGAGTATGTCAGACAACATTATGTCAGTTATGTCAGGTTAACACACACATGCATTTGTGCAAAGTCTGGGAGTGTCAAGTGCATGATCACCAGAAAGGGGGGATACCCTGCAACTCTGTCAGCCCTCATTTCCTACACATCTGCCTTAATTTGTGCCCACAGTAAGACTTTAACACGACCCATGTACGATACTTTCATGCTGTGGAAAGGTATTTTTGTGAGGCTATTCTGTAAACCATAGCTCACTAATATAACCCTGGAGTCAGGATCACCTAAAGGTCTTATCACAATCACACCTCCCAAGTACTGAAAGAACAGGTGTATTGTTATGCACACATAAGGTTGGTTGTGCGTGTGTGTGTGTGTGAGAGAGAGAGAGAGAGAGAGAGAGAGGGAGAGAGAGAGAGTTCACTAATGACTTCACACCCCATTAGCCCCTTTGCTTGATATGTCACACTTCATTATGTACTTAGATCAGTGGTCCATAAACTTGGAAAAGAGTGTATGTACGTATGAAGTATGTTTGCACTGGGGAGTGTGTGGCTATAGCAACTTTTAGCCACAACTCTCCTCTTCCATAGCAGGCCAGTGGGTATTACTGTTTTCTTTTGGGACCTACTTTGTACTTTTACTTTTTAATCCAATTCAATTATGTGACCCAAAATTTTGGGATAATAAAATAATTTGCCACATTGCTGTACCTACAATTAATATTACGTCATATAAAACACTATTATAGTTTAGGTAACTTTTAGCTTTTTGATGTAAGGCTGCAGGAAGACAGTAGACAGTAGCTTTACATAACATTCATTTTGTTCAGTGAAGGCTCTTTCACATGCAATTACTCCAGAACAATTTTGGGACCAGTTTCATTCTTCCTCTGACCCAAGCTTGGCTCTGGACCCAGCATAAGATTGTCGCCCAGTTAGTCTGTGTAATCTGTATGCAGGACACCTTAGAGCCAAAAAATAAATGTCCTTGTCTAAGCAGATACATTTCTATCTGTTTAAATCTGCTTAACATTTTCTAATAGGGACCTGATATATGGAGAGTTTGTCTTCATAATTTACAAGATCTCTTGTGTGTGATTCATAGATCAATTACTCAAAGAGCCACCACTGTCCAAACATTTATTCTACTGTTTAAGCAAGCCTTTGTATATAAATCCATCATAAAATCCTAAGTGTAAACTGTGTGTGTGTGTGTGTGTTTGTGCGTGTGCGTGCATGCATGCACCTATGCAGGAATCAGTGTTTGTATGTGCATGCAGCATATGTGATATGTTTTAATTCGGTGTAAACAGACAGCGGTGCGGCCAGGCAGGTTAGTTTTATCAGAGTGTGTTTATCTTAATTCCCCTCAGTCTCTTTCACTCCTACCATCCATTACCTGTCTGAGGAGCCAGCGTGTTCTCCTGGGGCCCACACACAAACCTACACTGTTACCTTGGTGCTGAAAATATGATGATATGACCGTATGAGAGTATGTATGTATTGCTCACTGCGTATGACTAACTGCCTGCGTCTTTGTCAGCTTCGTATGCATTGTTGCCTTGGCTCATGGAGAAGATGATGTTTTCACAGCGGCCCATTGTGACCTTGGCTGTGTAAACGGGTTTGTAATGTAATCATGAGTGGAGAGGAGAGGAGCTGCTCTGACAAGAAACCATAAACAGGCTAATAGATGCATGCCATGCTAACATGACACATCTCACACATCACATCACATCGTATGCCATGCCTCACACACCCACACACACACACACACACACACACACAGTACGTTGAGGTCAGGCGTGAGTATATGTAAAAGAGAGAGGGCATCAACATGTAAATATGAAAGATCCAAACATTTTCATGCCCACGCACAGTATGTATGCTCACACTATGTTACGCACACACTACACCCCTGTGTGGAGAATGACAGGCTCTTTCTGGGGTACGACCCTCTCCCCATGCTGTTTGTTTTTAGGGTCACATCCTGCCCTCAAACTCCCGACCCCTGACCTCTGATCTTGGTCCGTCAGCCAGCAGACACCAGCACTGAGCTGACAGCTCCCAAAGCCCACTGACCCCAAAAGCAGAGAGAGAGGGAAAGAGAGAGAGGGGGGGGAGTAGACAGAGCTTTGACCGCCGACCTCTCTTGGAGGGGGAGCGGTGTAAGACCGTTTACCTGTTCAAAGAGGTCAAGAAGGGAGAAATATATGTATATAAAAAAAACTTGGATCTCATTTATGAAATATGAAAACTAAAGTTAGGATAAATGAAACAATAAAGGGATGTAAGGATTGAGGAGAAAGAGGAGAGGAAGGAAGGGAAGGAGTGAGGAATGGGATGGAGGACAAACATGCATGAACCTGGCCAGTGGAGGTCACACTCTGCCTGAGGAGACAGGTGCCTCTAGATTAGCCTTCACATTAATGGCCTTTACTTACTCACACACACACACACACACACACACACACACACACACACACACACACATACATGCATACACGCTTCAAGCCAGTCTTAGAGAACTCTTATACCACAGGGACATGGAACTAGTGAGAACACAGCTCTGACTCTCATATCCTATTTATACATCCTTTCCTGTACATTACAATCCTATTTAGCTCGCCCTGCTTCCTACACAATCCTATTTATGGACTCACCCCCACCCCACCCCCACCACGTGCCCCCTTCCACTCTCAAATCCTATTTGTGTGCCCCCTCCTCCTGTATGCAGGTGCCATCTATCCAAACGGCTGCCTACTGGGTGTGTGTAAGCTGGGATTCAGATGTGTGTGCGTTCACCAATGATTTGTGTGTTAATGTAACACTGAAATTGGAGTGTTCCACATAGGAATAAGAGAAACACTGTTCTTGGACTCTTGTGTTTGCAGACATCAGTCAGTTGTTCTGTGGCTAACTAATAAGCTTTGTTTCCCCTCTAAAAGCAAAGAAGCTTGAATTTTATTTTATGTTTTACCTCACATCATTATGCACTGAGAGGAAAGAGTGTCAAATCTCTTAAAGGTGAAAGCGACTGGAGGTGCTTGCACCCTACAACATCCTCTGCTATCTGACAAAATGTATGTAATATATTGCACATCCCTGTCTTTGCATTCACATATCGCCTATAAGTAAAGATGAGCGTCTGTGTCTTCTGTCCCATCCCATCTCCACCTGTCCCTGTGACAGGCCTCTTATCCTCCATTAGTGTATTTAAACAGGACAAAGTTCCTGTCCACATCACGGGCCTGTCTTCACCTCACTCCCCTAACTGCCACTCACCCAGTGTTATGAAAGCACCCCCATTCTGTTTGAAGGTGGGAGATGAAAGGAGTACAGCAGTCAGGGACCTAGTTGGCCTGACAGACCGGATTAGAGTAGCCAATCCTGGAGAAAAAGGTACGAGGGAGGAGAGAGACGGATGAGGGTGTTCCTGCCTAACTGGATTAGGGGAGGGGGTGAAGGAAAGGTATATGTAGAGCAAGGGTCTGTGCCTGTCTTTATTAAGGGGAGGAAGGCGTAGCAAAGTGGGCGTGGAGACTTGTGTGCCTGTTCGTATTAGAAAAAAAGACAGGTGTGGGTTGGCTATCCATCTGCACTTTAGTTTGAGCTGAAGGACTCGTGTCTCACAGACAGAAGTGATGATGAGCCAGCAACAAAAACACTTCACACGCTGAAACACAGTCTTCTCCTGATGAAATGGAGAAGAAGACAGACAGGCCACCGGAGCACAAGGTTAAACAACTCACTATGCTGCTGCTGTATACTCCCCTGCTTTGTATACACTGCGGGACTAGTTCACGTTATATTGATGCTCGGCGTTACTCTTAGGCAAAGGGTTTTAAACAAGTGATATATGATGTCTCCCATTTGGCAGGCTTTTTTATCCAAAGCCAACACTACAGTGAAATAGTGTGACTGAGCTGAATTTATTAATCTTTCAATTAACTAAATGTTCCTTCTTGGTATGGTTCAGATGAATGGACTGTCAGTCTTTAATGCAATCTAATTCTCAGCACACCTCAAGAGAGATGCTGAGAACTTAACTGCTAAGCAACTCTTTAATTTCTCTCACCCTCTCACTGCATTTCACCTGCATTACTCATTCCTCTGCATGCTTTTGTCACACTCATTTTTGCTTTATTATTTCTCTACATCTTACAGTGTAAATTCAGATATTTTCCCCCCAGAAGCAACAGTTGAAGTCGCCCTGCAGCCTGCTATCTTCATCTCTCTTTCTTACCTATCCTCCTCAGATAGAGTCTTCCTCTGTGTCTTTGGGGCTGGCTGGTAAAGACAGTCGGGGCGGTCGATCGTATCAGACTATCAGGCCAGTTCAACCATAAATTACCTGCAGCTAACAAAGCGTGCGGCTGTAACTATTACACAGGCAGTCAAAGTCACCTCGGCCCCACACGGCTGGGCTGCACACCCTCACACACTGAAGGATTGCAGACCAAAGAGAGTGTTTGTGTGAATCAGGTCAGTCGCACACTGATATTTCAATGTTCACAGCGTACAACTTCAAACACAGGCGGTAAAGGTGAGCACACAGTCCAGTCAGAGAGGAGGATGATGACTTAATATCAGCATGAGAACTCAGCAACAAGCAGCAAAACTTTTATATGATTTTAGGATTAATATTAAAGCCAGAATTAAATATTTGTATTGTTCCTGTTCCAAACCATTTTTTTCACTTTACTAGCATACATTTCCCACTAAAATGATGGCTTTATGTGTCAATTTTCAACTTAGCTAATCACACTATAAATTATGATTCAAAAACAAGTGAAACAATTATTTAAAAGTAATAGAAAAAAACAAAACCCTAAAATATAAAGAGAAAAAATAAAAACATTATTCAACCTGATAGCCAACATTTATGCATACAGCTTATGAGGAGGGGTGTTTGTAAATTAAGATTTGTCATTTAATAAAGAACATCCTCATTTTGCACCACATATTTGTCTCTCTGTCTACTTAGATGAAATGAGATGCGCCACATTCCTAGGGTTGTTCCATTTAGATTTTTTTATGCACACATTTTAGCAAATGGCCTATCTGTCTCAATCACTAAGAGACTGACTGGTATACCTGAACGTACGTAACCTGTACTCTCATTACGCACAGTCACATAACACTCAAACACTCAAACATCCACTAATCTGATGATATTTGAAAATGATTAAAAATGTATTGACAGTTAATTTATATGGGACTTCCTTCTGCTGGTAATGTGGCCACTGTCCCTGTAAGTTTAACTGTTTGTTGTGTAGAGACAGAGCGGTGCCTTTCCCTCTCCCAGCTGTGCGTGCAGGTCTGTGTTATTGGCTAATTGAGAGCGTGTTCTGTGCTGCAGCTCTGCCCTGGAGGTTAGTGTTAGCACACACACACTGTAGCAGGACAAATGAGAATACACCCCACCATCTGCCCAAGAGAGACACTCCCTTGCCCTCTCCTTGTCCCTCTACCCTTGCCCCCCCTTTTTTCATCTCATTTTTATTCCTTTCTTCATGCTCCCACCTCTCTTTTCACCCTCCTACACCGCTCTCCCCACCTTTCCCCACATTTTCTATTCTACCATCACATTTTAACTGTTTTGATCTTCCTTTCTCTCTGTGCACCACCTCTTCATTTCTACCACTCTTGTCCCCCCCCCTCCTTTCTGCTACCTGCCTCTCTCCATCCTGAGTTAAGTCAGTGGGAGGTGTGTGTGTGTGTGTTTGTGTTGTGATGTGATGTGGGGGGTTCAGGCTGTCGTGTTAAGGTGTTACCGTACTCCGACCGCAGACTTTCAGAAGGTTCCGTGGGTGCGATCCATAGGGGCTGACACCGAAGGTGACCCCCGGTCAGTAACCTTGGAGACCAACTTTATTAAAATGAATTTGAGTAGAGGGGCCGTCCTGACAGCAGCATAATTACATCGCAGAGCATCAGCACTAATTTATGCAGCCCGCATTCAACCGGTCAGGAGTGCCGAGATGGGGTCAGCCTGGACACACACAGAAACACACACGCATACACCCATACATGCACTCACACACCTATGCACAGGAGACACACACTCACACTGACTCACAAATGCACACAGACACATGGATCAGCATACCAATACAAATAGGTAAATACATTCAATTTCTTTTTACACTGCACACTGCAGTGGCCCCATCCCTCTCTAGTGTTTTTACCGCTTTGAGGGTCAGTGTGTGTTTGAATGTGTGTCGGCATGCGTGTGACCTGTCTGTGTTTGTGTGCCAGAGAAACCGTGTGTGAGAGTATATTTAGCAGTGTTATAGAGACAGGCACTGGGCAGATCTTTTTAGTGTCATGGCCTGATAAGTGCAGCAGAGGTACTGCTCAACAGCACATGAAATACAGACTGTAAATTCACAGATAAAATACTGCATGTTTGCTCATGTGTCTTTCTAAAGTTTTTCGTGTTTAATCAGAAAGCCCACTGAAACAAAAACATGTACATACATTTTCACTATAGTGGTCCCCCTTTTTGCTACATCACACTAAATGTCCCCAAGGCCACATTAAAGTACCATGTGCCCTGAGACTATGTGCCCCTCCACCCCCAAGCACCATCACAATTAACTATTGCCCTGTCCAACCTGCACAACCATCGGCCATGTCTAATTTGCATACAATAATCATGCATCAACAATCATTCGTGACAGCTGTTTAATTTTATGACTGTTGTGGCACCAACTACAAGTCATATAATCATTATAAGCCTATATACACTACCGTTCAAAAGTTTGGGGTCACATTGAAATGTCCTTATTTTTGAAGGAACAGCACTGTACTTTTCAATGAAGATGACTTTAAACTAGTCTTAACTTTAAAGAAATACA
>JAVQJD010064357.1:0-22553 GCA_036023655.1 Nannoperca australis | reverse complement strand
AAAGATATATCTACTGTATATATTATTAATATGTACATATACTTTTATACAAACTATATTCTTTATATACAATCTATAGTATGAATATATAGTTTATATATATAGCATTTTTAGGATAGGCACATATTCAAGCCCATGCCCCTTGAAGCAGTAGTTGAAGTGTTCAGATCAACAAGCAAACGTCAATAAGATGTACCAGATTTTACACAAGTTTTAACAAAATGTAGAACTTATTCTGCATGATCTACCCTTTCAGAATTATTGCACACTCTTATATTATTGGTTTATTGATACTGATGCATGATCATGTGCAAGCAGCATTTAATTTTTTGTCAATGTTAAGCCAATTCAAATTTCAATTTTATATACTGTCAGGTGGTTTATAGGAATGCATCATTTTATATAAGAGGATCGTATGTTTTGCATGTAACATCTCCCTTTAAATTGAATAGGCATTAGGCATATTATTACTCATGCATTCGTGTATAACAATGCATCATATTTTATGAGCCGATTATGTTTTGTATGTAAAGTATCTGAAATGCCTATTCTTGTTGTGTTCAGCTACCAGGATGTGAAGCTAAATTAGAAATTAAATGACAATTTAATTTTGTGTCCAGGGGGAAAAACAGTCTCTGAGAGAATCATTCAAATTTAACATTTTTAGAGAGGCACATCATTGCTGTGTGCTGATGTCCCCAACAGCAACCAGCCTGACATGCAGCAGAAACATCCTAACAAAGGACACCCTTGTTCCCAGCTGAATTCTTGAACATCATTTTCTACATTTTCCTGCAAATGACTCAATCTCCACGTCCCTCGCCTCTCATTCCGCCCAATTATCATTTTTCAAGCACGTCCCCTCATCCTACGGAGATGGGTAGTTTGGGAGTTTCCAAATCGTACCATGAAATCTGCTTGTATGTGTCGGGATGTGTTAGGGATTTAACTGCCTAAAGAACACACGCTATACACACATTCAAACTGCAGTGTAGATGAAAAGAGGGGCATGTAAAAGAATAATGTGGATGATTTTGCTCCAAAAGGGAGACGGGAGACAGTTGCGAGGGATACAAGGCTGCATTGAGGGTTTTCTCATTCTTCTTGAATCGTCCCTTTTTTTCCTTTTGCCTCTTGTTGCTGTCACAGCTGCAGCAGCCCCACAGCTTTATGGGCCAGCCTTGGTTGACGTACAAGGGTTTGACGCTTGTCAGTGTATTATGGGCTGCCCATTGCATCTGTGCCTATAGTTAAGGGTGTGTGTGTATATGTGTATAAAAAAGTAATCAATGTAAACCTGAATTGATGGCTCCAAAGGTTAAAGGTCATGCACAGCTGAAGTATCTCAACAGGGTATTCACACCCAGCCAATTAATATCATCTATCTTTGCTTGATAGATGATAGTAAAACATTTTAATTAACGTAATATTATATTTAGCAAACATTAATCTAATTTGGTATTAATTTGGTATGCCACTTAACATATAGCTTTTTATACTTTATAATGTAAGCATCTTATGTCATGTTTTTTGCTGTTGCTGTTTACGCTATATTACACAGAGCAGTAGCATCACTTTGGTTCTGGTAGTGCCCATGTGAAAGTCATATGACATGACAGCTTGAACTTCAACTTAATGTAACTGAGATCCATGCAACCTTTTACTTAATCACATGAAAGTCAGCTACATATAACCAAAATGCATCAAAGTGTTACAAACGTAACACAAGCTTAGGATTTAACAAGAGTCTACAGTCATTCATAGGTATCTGTGAGGCTGTAGTCATAGGCGCAGCAGTGCTTTGAGCTAAGTGCTAATGTCAGCATGCTAATATGCTCATGATGGCAATGCTAACATGCTGATGTTACACAGGTATAATGTTTATCTCGTTCACCATCTTAGTTTAGCGTGTTAGCATGCTAACCTTTGGTAATTTGCACTGAACACAAAGTACAGCTGAGGCTGATGGGAATGTTATTAGTTTTGCAGGTATTGAGTAGTCAAAGTACTGAATGTGTGAACACAAACACTATGACTCTAAACACAGTATCATGAACAATAAATGAGTACGTAGTTATCAAAACCAACTACTTAATGAGAGTGAAAACAGGAAATACAAGCCAAGTTCCCCAAAACAAGTAGAAGGATCATTACAGAATACCTGCAGAGATCAGCCACAGGTAACCCAACTCTGTTTCCGTGTCTCACCTGGGACCCTTACCCCAATATCCTCTAACCCCCTCCAAAACCACCATCCTTCCCCACACACCCCGCCTCAACCCCCGTATATCAATTTCCTTTAGATGTTCCCCCTCACACAATTGAAGTAACTGGATTCTTTCCGTTGGCTGGCCAGTGGAGATATGAAGCAGAACACACAATGGGCTATTCATTAAGGTAGCAGCACAATCACACACACACACACACACACACACACACACACACACACACACACAGTCTCAACCCCATTCATCCCCACCTGACCAGCACCATCAGCAGCACCGTCTATCTCTTAAAGTCCACACACACATACATTTACCAGCTACATCCTTTGGTAACATACTTGCATGCACAGGCACATACACACGCACGTGCACACACACACACACACACACACACACACGCACGCACACACACACACACACACACACACACACACACACTCTCTCTCTCACACAAGGGCACACAGATGCACATGCAAATAGATTCACATACCCACATACATACTCACACAACATCCCACCTCACTCCCCAGCTGCAGTGAAAGTCCGTCCAAGTTCTTGCCAACATACACACACACACACACACACACACACACACACACACACACACGGTTTCCACCCCTCCTCCCTAACCAGTTACTCATAGAAAGACAAGACGAACACAAAAGAATAGGAACTTTGGTGGTATGAGCACAAAGGCCGGATTCAGAGACGTTCAAGAGGGGGACCTATTTAAATGTAACACAGCTGCATGAATGTTTTAAGAAAGATGGACGGGGAGAAACGATCAGGAAGGTCTTGTGGATGGTTGAATTATTTTTATTAGCTGTTTGAAGGTTTCCTGACATTTTAATTGGAGATATAACTTATATTTATTGCTATCAGGGACTAATCTATAAATTATAGAAGCTCAGTACTAGCCTTTCATTTTGGATTACAGTAGGCTACTTTTAAAATGGAGGGGTGGTCCGGTGCTTAAAAAAGAAGAAGGAACCTGGGTTAAAACCCTGACCGTGTTCTTGAGCAACTGTTCTTTTGCTGCCCCTGACCTCTGACCTCTCCGCAGGGTAGGAGCATACACGGGAATCCATCAATATCTCATTATTACTGCCATTCCAGAGGAGCTCAGGCTTGAATGCTGCTTTTATTGCAAAATATAAGACAGACTTGATTACATTTGTAATAACTTAATAACGGCAATAACAGTAGCCCACTGGATCCTTCTGCAAGCTTGACTGATCCACTTCAACGGGGGAATACTGACACACCTGCTTTGTCCTGCACAGGTGCATGCAGGTAGAGAGAAGGAGAAAAGCCTGGACGAGGAAAAATGTGATCGAGTGTCACAGAGAGGTTGAGGTAGAGTGTGTTTGTGAGTAGACCTACAGATTTTGTTTACCTCTCCGCTCAGACTTTTGACAACACCACGCTAACATCGTTCCCAGGTCAGTCGAACACATTCCTGCCTCTTGTGAGTCAGCAGGAATGTCGGCAAAAAATGTCGACACTCCCGTATTGCCGCTAATGTACTACAACACACAATATAACACACTTAAATTTGGATTCTAGATGTTTTTTTTCTTCTTAAACTTAAAAAACAGACTGACCACAAAACTATACAATATAGAAAACAACTTTAGTTCACTGGAAACATGCACCAAGTCACGTAAATGACAACAAGGGCTGTTTAAACACGTTTTTGATTTGGTTGTGATCATATTTTACTGTTAATAAATCAGTGCACATAAATCAGAAAATAAAAAGGTACTTTATGTTCTTATCTGGCTGAGCCTTAGTGGCATCCCTCAAACTCCAGTGTGCCCCACAATTCATTTTCCTTTGTTAAATTATTGCACACTTGTTTATATTGGTGTACTGGTATCACCTGGCTTCAAAGATCGGCCAGTAGCAGACAGACAGCTCAGTACTTGGTTTAGATAACTGGGTTCTCACAGGTTTGGATTCTTGTTTAGAGTCTGTTTAACCTCCAAAACACAGAGATCAAACATCGGTCCTGATCCTAAGAAAAACAAATACATCATATTTAGCAGGACTGTATGATAAAGTCAGGTTGAGTAGTGGGGATGATTGTGTGTGTGTGTGTGTGTGTGTGTGTGTGTGTGTGTGTGTGTGTGTGTGTGTGTGTGTACAGCTCTAATGTGATGGTCTGATGGGGGTCGGGCCCCCTGGACTAATGTTCACAGGACCGTGTGGCCTGTGTTAGGCTTCTGCTTTGACGCTGCCGACCCCTAGCCTGCTGGCTGTGTGTGTGTGTGTGTGTGTGTGTGTGTGTGTGTGTGAGTGTGTGTGCGTGAGTGAGTGCGTGTGCGTGCTTCACAACAAACTACATCATCTCTGTCAAATCACATGACAGGACGAGTTTGTATCGCTTTGACTGCCTGTTTGCGTGCGTTTCATCTCTGGGTGTTTGTTTAGGCTGTTGCAAAATAGTTCAGTCCATTATATTGATCTTTTAATTTCTTCAGGATTTATTTTGAAACAAAAACTGATTTTACTTGCAGAGTGAGCCCCGACAGTCGCAGGACTGTATGTCTATCACTCCTCTCCTCTTACTTCTGTAAGAGTAAGTTTTCCATATCTTTTGTTTTTTTAAACAGAAATCCACCGTGATTATGAATTCTCACAAATCACACGTCATCACAAAGTAGCAATCTTAATGGTAATCTTATTTCCATCAAAGTTTATTCATGCCAAAAATCTAATTGTAACTATTGTTTGCTGGTGGCAAGTCAGACATTAGATCGCTTTCAATTATTATTTCTTAAAAATCAACCAAAAGGCCAGAACTCTTGTGTCATTTCAATGGAACCAATTTATTTTAGGTTTTGTGTAGTTTTGAATTATTTTGAAAGTTCTTTCAAATGTATTTAAAATGTAAAGCTACTTCAGTAAAAGTAATTGTAATTATTTATGCACAATCGTTCATTTTATATATAAGTATTATACATTTAACCAGCTGCATGACAGGACTTTTCATACCGAATACATTTATTTCCCATTTTCTAAATGAGCCTAATAGAAAAACTCAAGCCTGAGAAAAAGAACACATTCATAATGTTTTGACTCCTGAGAATTTCACAAGCATCTCTTCTTGGCAGCCTTTTTAAAAAATATGAAATACTTTGATCAACATTTGACAGCAGTATTATCTTATAAAGCCTACATTACACAATGAAAGTCTTGTTTTTCTTAATGTTTCATCTCTCTCTCTCTGCTTAATTCAATTTCTTTCAGTCTGAACAAAGTCTGCACACTGTCAAGCCATCCATCATTATCCTGAAGGCAACAGCAAAGGTTCATTGTTAAGAAATAAATTATGTCTTATCTTTTTTTATGAAGTTTTCTCACAGATTGTTCTAACAAATACACATTTTACCTGGGAAAAAAACCCCGATTTATAGCACTTTGTCAGAGCACCAAATCTAAATTGTACATAAACATAAAATCCGATTTCTGACTTATTTAATCAAACGTGTGTTACATTAACTGACAATATTTTGGTTTCACTTACAGGTCATCCATTCGTGTAGCAATGTAACTTTTTTGGGCCTGTTATAATTTCCCTTCATTATTTGCGTACAAACACACACACACACACACACACACACGCCAAAACAAACACTCACGTCAAACCGAGGCCGGGCCGCAAATCCTCCGCCACACCGCGGGAGAGCAATCCCCGCAGTGGCTCTCTGAAGGTCCCCGGTGTAAAGCTCCAAGAGCCGGAGAGTCGAGCCACAGCTCCCCGGGCTGAGTCACCGCGCTCCTGGAGCATTTTTCTCTACGTGTCAGAGTTTGTTGAGAAGCAGACAAAGAGTGGTGGAAGAAGGGAAGACAAGCTTTTCCCTTCTTTTCTTTTCTTGTTTCATATGCACAGAACTGCTTTTTCTTCCCCCCTTTTTTTCATTTAAGGGGGAAGGGGGTGCTCGTTTTGATCACATGATTGCAATTCACCTGAGATAAAACAAAGGCCGCAAAGAAAGGAGGGGAGAGGAGGAATGAAAGAGGCAGAGAATCAGACAGAGAGATGCTCTCATGGTTAGGATTCTCTTATCACAGTCAACATTAATGGATAATGGGGGGGAAAGGGGTTGATTTTTGGATTGGGTGCCAGTGTGTCGCATGGCGGGGATACAAGGGGTCATTGTTGGGAAGAACAGCGCTCGTGTTTGTGTCCGCGCGGCCCTCAAGGTCCCGTCTCGTTCCTCTTTTCTGCGTTTTCTACCGATACTGTTTGGTTTTAAACGCGCGCTCTGCGGCTCTCAGTCAGAGGCGCTGATGTAATTATCAAACATAAAGAGGCGCACTGTCGGATGCCACACAGTCTTTTAAGGGGCCTTTAATGTGGTGGTGGATATAAGTGGATAAACATGTATATTAAACGAAATAATATATCGGAAAATACATTTGCTTTTATTTGAAATATTTTACCCATTCCAATCGTATATTGTTACATCATGTTGCATCCCAAGTGCTTATTTCTGCCTATAAAGTGGATAAACTTCCGTTGCATCATGCTTATAAATGTCCAGTCAAAACAAATATAATTCATTTAGTTTATGAGGCGCAGTTTGTACCCTTTCTTCTCCTCTCAAGAAATGATCCGAAGCTTGGTTTTGCTTTGGTTTTTCGCACCTGTCAGTGACAGCTGTGTTCTGAAACATGATATAAAACTGCGTCTGACTTTTCCTATGTCATAAGCAAATGTGAGCACATTTTTCTCAGCGGATGAATAGTCCACGAAACCCCTGCAGCGGCAAACCTGATTTAATTTGTAATTCATTTTATATTCCAATTCCATGTTTTAGATGTTTTTCGTGCCTACTATTTCTCATTTAGATGTTTAAAAATCGCATGTTATTCATTTCCTCTCTGGTTAACACTAAAACAAGACCTGTATACTTTCTCCGGCGGGGGATCGGACATGAAGTATCCACCTGTACAATACAGAATAGGGTTGGTTGATAGACCCCCCCCCTGAACTGGGTGTGAACAAAATGAAAATCTTGTGCTCAAGATAGTTCAAGATGTTCAAGTAAAATGTTGTGCGCGCAATTTACGCACGCTTCTCTCAGCCTGTATTCAAACCTCAACTCATTTGAGAGAAACAGAACTTTAAATTTCCTCTCTATTGTTTTTAAACGTCGTGCAAGAGAGAGAGAGAGGGAGAGGGCGAGAGAGAGAGATTATTTCTCCAGCCAATCAGAGATCTCCGAGCCTCCATCCGTGCAATTCTGCTGCACCTTTAAGACTTGTCCTCCCCAGTATCTTTTTGTTTTTTTCTCTCGGCCTCATACAAGGAGCTCTTTAAGCCCCGGTACCGACACACAGAGCAGTCATTCATACCCGGGCAGCGCGAGCGAGGGGGCTGGGGAGCGAGCGTCACTTTGGAAACTCTGGAACTCGCGGATTCTCGTGCTAAACCGGCGACCTCCTTTTCTCATTACTGAAGTAAGGCGCTTAGCATTCCCAACTCTTTCCCCTCTCTCTCTGCTGCTGGTGGCCGCTCTCTACGATTTCTTCTTCTCGTCGGAATCATAGAGAACAACACCAACTGAGAATGAGAGATGTCTATCTTTCCTCCAAACATCGTTAACAATATCGTGATTATTATTATTATTAACAACTCTTTCGCGAGCTGTGATTATATACGAGTCCAAAGGACGGATTTGTTCGTCTCTGAAACTTTAACAATGTAACTCGTGCCTCTGTGTAGAACCATCTGAAACTAGTTCTGTTGCAAACTGTATTTTCAGAACCGATAGCAGTGTCGTGTAAGCCTTAAGAACAAATTCTGGCACTTTTGACAAGGGTGATAATAATGAACACAATATCACTTCTGTTGTATCAGTGCAACAAGCGGGTCTGTCTTAAATAGATTTCTGGTTTTCATTTTATTATGTCATGATTTGTTTGGATAGTCTTTCTTTCACAGAATTTGAAATGCAAGCTTTTTCCTATCGACCAACTGAAGAGACTGAGCCTTTTGGGGGCAAATTACTCGAACTGTTTATTACAGAAGGGAGGCGTTTTAGAAATTGCAAGAGAAAACAAAAATACGTTATTGTATAGCGTTATTCTCGATATGGAATTTTGCGCACACGGGAAACAATGTATTTATATAATATATATATGTCACTGTTAGCATTTAGTGTATTTCCTTTAGTGTGGACCAGATGACACTAAATATGAGCTATTGTTAAACTAACAAAAAAACTAAAAAACTTTCCGAACAAGCAAATTAAGGCCAACTTCATGGCGAGTCAAGCGGCGATAATGAGTTCACACAGGCCACATTCATTATGCACAATAAATCTGCTCAGTAATGTAAGTTAATAACAAGCATGATTTGAGGGCTGGGTCGAAAACACTTCATATATTATACATTATCAGATAACAAATGAAATGAGATGTGCTGCTGCAGACCGGGTATAGAACACTCTGTTAATAATTCGTTTGATCCTAATCTGCTAAATAAATAACATACTTTATAATTAATGTGGTCAGTGAGGAAATGAAATTATCATCACTCAGTCAAGAGATTCTAGATCATTGCTGTTTCATTTCTTTCATTGGTGAAGCAGCGTGTCGTGAAAACACGAGCACACGCGTGCGCAATTCGGTGCCTCACGCACGGTGTTTACGCACAGTGTCCCTGCAGCAGCGACGCGCGATGGCTTCGCGGACCAGGTGGCAGGCGAATATCATTATTAATGCGTCTCGGACAGATGGTGAAGCTTTAGCCGACGGAGTGGATGTCATGCCCCTCCTGACATCCACTCTGATGTTAATTAAAAGCTGGCGGGTCAAACTTGTATTAAGAGCCACACGACACATAATCTGTCATTTTACTCAGCGAACAAACCCAAATGCCATTTTTTTAAATGACTGATTTGTTCAAAAAATGGTAGACTACAGTAGATTACTTAATTTAACAGTAGATGATCAGTAAAGGTCCAAAATGAGCAGCTGAAAATAGACATTATTAGGCCTATATCCTAATAGTAAGGCATATATAAATCCATTTATACATGTTTAGTGTTTCAAAAAAGTGGTGAAACTTTTTCTCAAATGTGTAGTTGAGGTAACCCGAGTGTTCAGTGCGTATATTCCCCCACTTAACCCGCACGTGAACACACAGACTGCTACATTGACTGTTTCATAATGGCACTGGTCGTGAGCGTAATCGCTAATTTTCCTGCAAGACGACACCGCAGCAGAAAACAGACCAGCGGGCTGTGCGTCGCTGGTTCACAGGAAGTTCGCTGATTTAGGGAGCACGGTTCGAAGCAGGGTGTTGATTTAATGCGCAAAACAGGGACGCATTTTGCTCCCGCCGATAGACCAGCCCCTGTTTAACAAACAGACTGTGTCCACTTCACACACGCGTATACTGACACGCACGCACACGGAGTTTATGTTTCCAGCGCCAGGCCGTGTTTATCCAAGACGTGCCGAGTATAAATCCAAGGTCTGTGCTGCTGCGGCCTCATATCACTCCAACACTTTCTCTCCGGGGAGCTTGGAATAACTGCAAAACCTTAAACAGTAGCTTGTAAGGAGGGGAAGGGGGGAAGGGGAGGGGGTGTCCAGGCTTGCAGAAAGGCACTGCGACGTGGAGCTGGTCCTCTGCAGATGTTCTTATTTTCACTTATCACGTATAAAAATGATCGAACTGTCCCTGTAAATACACGGTGAATAGACACCAAAAGCACCAGTGAGACTTAACTCAACTTGACTATTTTACTGCGAAGAAATGGGATGGGGAAATCGTTTGTTTTAGGTTTTAAAACTGTAATGGAGAGAAAGAAAACCCAAATTTCCCCCATTGCGAGGTCTTGACTTGGCCTACATGTGATACTAACCAGATAACAGCACCTCCTCTACAGAAATACAGCCCATAGGCCCACAAAAACAGGCGTAGCAGGATGTGTTGCCTGCTGAAACAGGGACTGTCACTCTACCTCTGGCTTCTTGAACTGACGCTCCTCTCCTCGTCCCTCTGCTGTTTCAGGTCCCTGCTGGTGGATTTCAATCGTGGGACAAACGGAGGAGTCAGGAGGGAAGTGAGACCGGGTGAGTTTGGCGCAGACAGCTGTGCATTAGCAGGTAAACTGGGGTCCAAGGTGCGCACTGAGCCGCCTATGATACCAACAACACGGATGGAAAGAACTTTAATGTGGAACCCTCACAGAGTTTTGCAACGGAGGCTGAGAGTAGAGACAGACTGGCAGTTTATATTATAACTTAGAGGAGGCCGTAGGGACAGATCAGACAGCAGTCAGCCGACACTCCGCGCTTCACTGTAGGGACAAACAGGACCAAGGACCCGACAGGTAGAGCTGAGCATTTAGGAACAGGCCTCGCACCCTCCGCGCAACTGGAGCCGTGTTTGTGTAGGAAGATGTCCAGAGAGGAGCAGAGCTTATCGGAGGTTGAGCTCAGTCCCGGGATGTCGGACGACAGTCACTCCCTGTCACCGGGTCATTCCTCCGGTGCGGCCGGCGGGGGGGACTCTCCCCTCCACGGGCAGCAGCAGCCGCAGCTGGCCGGCCTGGACGACGCGGCGGCGGGCTGCTCGTCCGTCAAATCCGACGACGAGGACGACCGCTTCCCCGCAGGCATCCGCGACGCGGTGAGCCAGGTACTCAACTGCTACGACTGGACGCTCGTGCCCATGCCCGTGCGCGTGAACACCGGAAGCAAGAACAAGCCGCACGTGAAGAGGCCCATGAACGCCTTCATGGTGTGGGCGCAGGCGGCGCGGAGGAAACTGGCTGACCAGCACCCGCACCTGCACAACGCGGAGCTCAGCAAGACCCTGGGGAAGCTGTGGAGGTGAGGAGGCCGCTTCGTGTAGACATCAGGGCTGATCGAATCACTGTAATGTTCTGATGATGCTCACACTCAGTGTGTGTGTGTGTGTGTGTGTGTGTGTGTGTGTGTGTAGGTGTGTGTGGGGGGGTCTCTCGGCCCAATTAGGAGTGGGTTTGGGGATAATCTGTCAAAAAAAGTCCATAAAAGAAGCAACAACCTACTACACTTTGACTTTATTTTAACAAAGCAACATACTTAAAAAAATGTTCAGGATAAATCTCCAGCTTTCAAGAAACACGTTTGCTGATACATCACTGCTATAGATTAGGGTCAGGGTTTCTTTTTATAAGGAGGGGTTAGAGGAAATAGCTCCAGATTAGAATAGGACAAAGGTCAGTGTCATGGTCAGCCCTGGGAGTCTCAAGAATCAAATGCAACTAGGAAAAGCAATCTCAAAATAATAATAAAAAAACAACTTAGTTTTCACTGACTTTCAAAAAAGTATCAATATATTTATTCTTCATTTTGTTCTCTTCCGTGGATTTTACATCAAGTTCGCTCACGTAGGATGCTGACTTGTAGATGGATCTGATGAGTCTGTTAAAGCGCATAGCGTAATTGTGCAAATGCAGACACCTCTACTTTATTATTTTCTCTAAGATCTTTTTAGTTTTTCTTCATGATAATTATGCATCAAGCTTCTGAAATGTAATGCTGTGAATGAGTTGAGTTGTACTGTGTATGAATGTGATTTATAGGAGACATAGTTGCCCTTAAACCTTGCCACACTGTCTCACTGCCCACTTTTGAATGCAGCTCACCAGTTCAGAAGCATTTGTATGTATTTATGGTCACATGTTCCTAAATCCAGGTACAGGTTCCCAACCTTTACATTTAAAAGTATTGCAAGATTGTCCTTGTTATTTAAATTTAACTTGCCCCGCTCCTCTTACTTAATAAATGTGCTTGTTTAAACATTTATGTAAATTGTGGTTTGAAATTGATAATATTCCAGGGACAAGAGTTAAGTGAATATTTATGGTTAGCCTCCTAAAAATCTTTTACTGTGTCTGATAGCTAGTTGTCTATATCATTGCTTCTTGTTCACAAATCACAGTTGTTTAAAGTTTAAAGTTCTGTCAGACCATCCCTCCAGTGTCTATTTGCTCAAACAGGACACTCACTGTTTGTTGACAAGAAGGTCAGAAAGGTTGAATTCATTAACCTTGTGTGGATTGAACATTAATTAGATGAAGACTTGACCTTGGGCTTCAGGCATGATTGGTTAATTGGCCCAGAAACACGATGAACAGAGAGGCTACGGAAGGCCAGGGTTTTCTCATGCCATTTCTGCCAGCAGTAGTAAGAAGGAGCTCAGTTTCACGTTTGCAGACAGGATGCATCTCTGGCCTGTATTATTTCATTACTGTCCAGCAGTCACAAGCCCCTGGCAGGCATGCCATTAGATGCAGCTGTGCAGTTGTAGTGAATGAAGCAAAATAAGCACTGAAAATGGCTCAACGTTATTACTGGAAAGGATGTTGCCGTGCATATCATTATTATCTGTGAAAGATCATTTTGATTCTTGACTTCCAGTCTGGCCTACTTCTGATTAAGTGCTGAGACTTGGACCTATCTACCAACACTTTCTCTTTTTTTCCCAAGGCTTCTTAATGAGAGTGACAAGCGGCCCTTTATCGAGGAGGCAGAGAGGCTGAGGAAGCAGCACAAGAAGGACTATCCCGACTACAAATACCAGCCACGACGCCGCAAGAATGGAAAGACTGGTTCTGGGTCAGGAAGCGAGGCTGACGGTCACTCGGAGGGTGAGGCCAGCCAATCCCACTACAAGGGCCTCCACCTGGAAGTGGTCCACAGTGGCGGAGCTCGGTCTCCTCTGACAGACGGTCACCACCCTCATGCTGCAGGTGGGCTGCCGGCTCCCACTCACTACCCCATTGATACCATCTCGGTCACACTGTTAGATTAGTCTGATAATTGTTAGGGGTCTGCCCAGAAAACTACTGTAACTGCATATTTTCTTGTGTCTCTACAGGTCAGAGTAACAGTCCCCCCACACCTCCCACCACTCCCAAGACCGAGCCTCAGTCTGGGAAGGCAGGGGATGGAAAACGGGAGGGTGCTGGGACTGGGGGCTCCCGTGGCACAATGGGAGTAGAGGGAAGCTTAGGTGCTCCAGGATCTGGGAAACCTCACATCGACTTTGGTAATGTGGACATTGGTGAGATTAGCCACGAGGTAATGGCCAACATGGAGCCTTTTGATGTCAATGAGTTTGACCAGTATCTTCCCCCCAATGGGCACCCGGGGGTTGGGCAAATTGCTGGGGCAGGAGCTGCAACAGCTTCTCCAGCCTCTCCCTACACGTACGGCATCTCCTCAGCTCTGGCAGCAGCCAGTGGACACTCAGCAGCCTGGCTCTCCAAACAACAGCAGCAGCAACATCACGGCTCCCCTATGGGCCCAGATCCCTCCAAGGCCCAGATCAAGAGCGAGGCAGCAGGTGGCGGAGGTCACTTCGCAGAAGCAGCCTCAGCAGGTTCCCATGTCACCTACACCCCCCTCAGCCTTCCTCACTACAGTTCTGCCTTCCCCTCACTGGCCTCCAGGGCTCAGTTTGCTGAATATGCTGACCACCAGGCCTCAGGGTCATACTACGCCCATTCCAGCCAGGCCTCAGGGTTGTACTCGGCCTTCTCTTACATGGGGCCTTCCCAGAGGCCCCTGTACACTACCATCCCTGACCCAGCCAGCGTTCCGCAGTCACACAGCCCCACGCACTGGGACCAGCCCGTCTACACAACACTGTCGCGGCCATGACAGACAACGAGACCAGAGGGCACTGGTGCAGGTCCAGCCCCCATGTCAGACCCGAGGAGCAGAAGCAACAACAGCATTGTTGGTGGTATCGGCGGTGAAAGTGGTCTGGGCCATGGGGAGTGGGCAGGCACTGGGGGAGTCGGCTGGGGAGGCAGGAGGGGAGAAACCCCGTTCTGCTCTTGCCCAGAGGCAGAAACGCAGTCACAGCTTAACGCTGAGTTTGGAGCGTGATGCTTTTAAAGCATGGTTGATTATTTGGGACACACAGTGTAGCAGTCAGAGAATGTATTACTTTGGTGGTGCCGGGGTCAAACACCCACTCACCCACCCACTCACCACTGCAGAGTTCCAGGTTAGATGCCTCTGGCCCTCCAAACAAGACAACTGGCAGTGATCAAAAGTGGCAAAGGATCATGTCCCTGTCAGTTTGGTGACTATATGTGAGTCAGAGGAGGCACATTGTAGTCAACACCCCTCTCTCGCAAACCACAAGGGGTCAGGAGCAACGGGGACCACGGTACACATTAAGAATTAGCAAGACCTTGATCGTATTGTGAAGGTGTGACTGAGAGAGAGCCAAATTCATTCATTTTGTACCTGAAGAATGGCGTGCCAAACTATGTGACTGTGGCCCATTCACATCTCAGGCAAGACTGACATTTTTATCAAACAGATGTTGGTTTTGTATTGCTTTTGGAAATCAATACAACAAACACTGATAACTTTCTGTTGGTTTCTGAGGCACATTCGTCCCTATTTAATTCAAACGATTATGCTGTGTTCACTTAAAATGCCTTTTCTGCACACAATGAACGTGCATAAAAGAAAAATGCCATAAAACCATGTTGAGGTTTTGTTAAGTGAAATGTATTCAGTCAAAAAACAATTTTCATGATGACTGCCCATTATCAGGACAGTTTATACTGTGTACTTGAAATGACAAATGTACGTATGTTGATGCATACAGATAGATGCATTGAGATATTTGTAAAATGACCAAAGTTTTGAGACCAAAACTTTTAAAGAAACAGATTTTACAGACGTTCCTCCCAACGTGACACTCAAAACTACCTTACATTTTGTAGCTAATTAGTTTTCTCTTAGCTGTCAACATTTTTCCAGTGTGACTTATTGTAAATTACTTTAAAACGTATTAGCCTCAAAAGCTACTTTTGCCTTTTTCCCCCCACAATGGCACTGATGAGTGTGATGATTTTCAACAGTATTTTACGTATTCATGAAGAACATTCATGATTAAAGACAATTCTATTTATACTTGGAAAATCCATTTTCATTGACCATATAATACTCAATAGAAGCCTTTTCATTGTTTTAACAATTGACTGTATTAATACTGTCAAATGCTTTTTGCCATTACTGTCTTCACTGAAAGTCTGCACCACTGCCTTTTCTTTTCCTTTGTGTGTATATAGAACAGTATTCAAAGTGAAATGTCAGATTTCTTGATTGTAGTTTTAGTTGTAACAAAAAAAATCATTTCTGCAATAGTTTCAATGTGGGAGATGCCAATACAGTTGCCAGAGATTGAGCAAGTAAAGCTTCCAGGAGATATGTTTTAACAGCCTAATATTAAATATAAAATGTGCCTTGTCCTTAATAATACCTGCTACTCACACGACACAAAGAAGCAACAACCTTCTATTTTATGTTAAATCATGTTTTTGTCTTTCACAATATTTTTTGCTATTAGTTCATCTGTTTTTTCATTTTGTTCATCTCTCTTTGGTCTTTATGGTCTACTTTATGTCATTTCTGCCCCTCATCTTTTCAACAAAACTGTATTTTACTTATCGTATTCTCCATCTGGGAGAGTGAAAAAAACTAATTAATTTACATTTTTTAATATTAAGATATTCACTTAAATATTCTTTATCACTGCTGGACACCGATCCCATATGCATGCAGCACTGCTTGTTTTAATTCATTGTCCATTGAAGCTTAAAGCCCATTTTTATTTAACCATTTACCTCCAGCACAAGAGGCAGAGTTTATTTTACATCCTTGTTGCTATGTGTGAAATATCTGTAATGTTGCTATGAATTTTACATTTCTTATTTATATTTCTTTTATGTTTGTGTGCGCTGTGATTTGTTTCTCCCCATTATGAAGGAAACGTTTGACTGTTTCTGCTGTTTTAGTATTTCATATTTTCCATTCTTGCGTAACTGTTGCCAGCACAACACAGCAGCACAACTTCTAAATAACAACAGGCACGAAAGCCTAAACATGTGATGATGACTAATGATCTTTTACGCTCACTTGAAATAAAGCTCTATTATTTCTGCTTTAATAAGTCCGCTTCTTGAAACATTTCTACAATGGAATAATGGAAATAATAAATAATACATCTTGGTCTGAATATTAACTACAGAAGAGGAAAGAAGGAAAAAATCTTAATGTATTAATATTCAAACATCAAATTGTCCCCCAGACAAATGCTCATCAGCAAAATCACATCTTCATGGCATCATGACTCAACCGCTGCTCACATTCTCAGCATTATCTGGTCATCTACTGCATAATTCACTTTAGCTGCTCACAGTGACGGCTATCTACAACCAACCATTAGCAGAGGTAAACTGAACATGAGCGATGCTGCCTTGTATGTGCAGGCAGTGTGTTACATTACAACAGCAGCAGAAGTGCCATCAGATCCACATTCATGTTTCATGTAGTTTGTAGCTGATTACTGCAACTGAAAGTCTCCTTGAACCAGATAGGGGTATGGTTGGTTATGCATGCCTATATGCATATTTCAAGTTTGTTATGGCGTGTGTGTGTGTGTGTGTGTGTGTTGCGGGTTAAGCCTGACTCCTAATTCCCTCTTTTTAATCGGCTGTGTGATACTTTGGAAAGACAAAGAGGGCCATTGAAGGGGAGCTAGGGGAGGAGGGAAACAGGGCAATGAGGGAGCCTTACCCATAACTGCCTGGCCTGTAGCTTCACCGGGATACAAAGGGACTCTCATACTCTCTCAGCACATAGACCCTGCCACCCCCACAACCCACCCTCCTGCTCACATCCCCCACATTCGGCCCATCCACTGAAAAAAAACCCTCTCTTTTCAGGTTGAAGCTGTAATGTGATTAAGATTCCAAAAGTTAAGAGAGTTAGCCAGATAGATGACACTGGTAGAGCTATTTATCTGTTTCAGTGGATTTTTAACATCAAACTGTCAAAGCAGATGTCAGCCCGGACGGGTCACCGGTAGGAGCGACTCGTGCTGCTGATGTGACAGTCTGATATATCCAGACAGTCGGTGAAGCCATCAGTGCAGACTGCCACAATACGGTGCGGAGCTAGAATGGATCAAAAGCATCAGGGTTGTGTTTGTTTTCTTCCAGACATGCTGATACATTGATGGTCTGGAAAAATCTAACTCAGATATTATTTGCAGAACACTAAGAGGATCTCATTCTGTTAAGTAGTGCAGGTTCTGATTCACCTCAATGATGAGAGTCCATGGGCTGTCTGAAAACATTAAGAGACATTTTGCTGAAAGGAATCACGAGAAAAGAATGAACAAAGGGTTTGTATTGATTGGGGGGGGGGGAAATGCCAACCTATGCATTAAAATGCATGACATTTGTTCTTATGTGACCCAGTTGGTAAACTTATCAAAGACACTTAGACAGTTCTGAGCTCAAATGTAACACAACACAACACACAAGATCTGACGAACTTCCTGAATTAAAATAATTCATCATCCCATGATCCAATAATCGGATCTATAAATCCAGTAAAGAAATGCTAGGAATTACATACTATTTTGTCCAGGTTCTGTCTAATCACAGGGTTAATGGGGGACTTGTCAGAGCACAAGTGAGGTGAAAGATAACAAACAGCTGGAGAAAGACAGATCAGACTCTAGTAATGTAGTTGTAGTTGTAATGTATGTTGTCTCCAAAACTGGGTGAACTCTAGAAGGTAAATCAAAAAAGAAAAGAAAACAGATTTAGAGAACCAAAAAGAAAGACATGAGGGACATATTGATGGAACAGAGAAATGAACGACTGATTAGAAAACCAGCAAATAAAGTGGAATTTAAAGAATAATGAGCAAAAGAACAAGGTAGAAGATAGTAGTCGTAACCCTCAGCTGCGTTGAGGACGACCTGATGATGGCCTCTGTGGCTGGTGCTGGTGAGTGTCACATGGGCTCGGCCCCCGCCCCATGTAACGAGTGCAGCGTCACCCCGAGGCACTGTCTCTTCATATCAAAAGACCCACAGATTAAAGCATTTTTTCCCCGAAATTAATAACAAGACTGTGGCTACACACGATTATAAAGACCAGTACAAACTGGTCGTTTAAATGTGTGTGAGATAGATGAGACTACAGTAAAACTTTACTTTCACCACAGGAAAACATGCCACTCCATCAATTTATATCTGTTTTCTTCCCCAGCTGCATTTCTATACTCATGTAATGAACGTAACATATATCCTTCTACCGGAGGCTAGAGTATCATCACACAGCTTCATCTACAATAAAGCTGTTAATCTTCTCATTCTCACTAACTTTCAGCCCCCTCTATCTTCCAGCATGCACCGGCCCTCTTTCTGCCCGGGCAACAACCCACTTTCACTAAACAATACAGCGACTGTTTGGCTGCTTTGTGCGTTTGTGTTTGTAGGGAGGAAAGAGGAGGGGGGCATCATGATGGTTACACTTCTCCATCAGCTGCATGAGTGAACCCACTCCAGCTTTTTAAGACAGCTCCTGAACATTAAGCCAGACGAAGCTCCGTCAGGCTCAAACAGGGTTGAAGAGATGAGAAAATGGACGAGGTAGATTCCAAAGTAACGGCACCAGTAGTGAAAATGCAAGCTTATAGACAAAAAGATACGAGATTGTGACTGTAAGAATAAAATGTGCAAACCCCAACAGTGACGTTAGATGATTTCTCTTTATTATTGAAGTTGAATGTGTTATGTGAATAAAAATATGTAATAAAAAGGATGGATTTTTGAAAGCTGTGTTGTCTGGGACTTTCCCCCTTGCTTATAACATAATTGTAGTTTTTGATATGATGTACCAAGATGTATAAAATACAGAAGTAGAAGCGTTCTGTTAACTGATATTCAACATGATGGAAGTTACTGGTGCAGCTCTATCTGTGAGTTCCAGCTGTCTATATCTGAACTGCACCGCTTCAGTTAGAAACACTGAGAAATGATTTCATGAGACTAAATAATACTCCTGCAATTCCTTCAGGTCACCTGGACTAATGGATTAATCATTAGTAGAGCTTCAAACTCAATACAAACATCTCGGATGGTTCGTGGTGTTATTAATGAGACAGTCATTTCTACAAAAGAGTTTATTAATAACAATAAAACAACTCTTTTACATTAATCACATCTCTCCCTCAAAACAAATGGAATAATTACAACACAGGATTATTTTGTAAAACAAAGTAAATGTTTGACTTGACTTACATTTCCCCCTTGTGGCTCTAAGTAGTAATGCAGCTGTTAAAACAAAAGTCCTGCAGATTTTAACTAATTTAACAATGAGAGGGTGACAGGTCGGATCACAGGATTATAAACCTGCAAGTGGCACACGGTCTTGGTTTTATTGAGTCTTCTAGTCTCTGTTCATTGTCATTTCATGTATTCATATTCCACCGACTCGCGGAGTCACCAGATGTTTGTGGATCAAATTGAGGTATGAACGTGTGGCTGGTAACTGCTTCCGCCTCAGCAATCTTTGGGTTTGTGTAGCTGACTGATACGATGGAGGGGGGGTGAACCAGTATATATTGTTTTGTCAGTGCAGTCTGGATACGTTGCTTAATCTGTTATGATGAGCTCGTCACAGCCCCAGTCCTCATAACTTCCATCAGGAAGGTACCTGCGGATGATGATGGGGATCTTTCTGCTCCTGTTGGACGAGTAAACAAAAGTCACGGTAAGACACTGGGAAGTACAGCGAAACTCTACATCACGGAGTACTGACCTACTCAGAACTAAAGATGCAGCCATGATATGATTTTATGAGACATTACTGATCATTCAAACTAAACAATTATCACTTACTTAAGTTCTTTCATAGCTATTTGCAAGGGGTCTGTTTCTCCCTCCAGCTCCACCATGACTGGAGCGCACATCCTGTTGCAAACAAGTCAGCAGAGAGACAGGTACAGTAAATGTTGAATTACAATCAATATGAAAGCAACAGGGTCCAACTAATAATGTTGCCTCCAAACATCCAAATCCTATTCATTAAGGGCTGGGTAACGGTGATCAATACATTAAAGTCACTCAGAGAAATCATGCGCTCGGTCCTTACCTAGCTCCCACAAAAGACAAAAGTTGCTGTCAGGGTGCTTACAAACACGCATGCAGTCTTTTACAATAAGCACAGACGCTTAGTGGCACAAATCAATTATAAACGTATTGACAGCGGTTTGGTTAGTAGAATTCTGTCCTCACACACAGCACTGCCACCTCCGTGACACGTGGCCATAACACAGTCAACAGGAAAGGCAAGAACGGTAAAAGGCGTGTTGAAAAGGGTCAAAGGTCAGAGGCCAGATCTGAAACTAGGACGTTGTGGTCACACCACCAGGACACGCAGTGTGTAGGTCAACACGTATACAAACACTCACGCTATCTGTAGAGCTCGTGTGCCCAGCACCCTGGCTCTCTCGTATTTAGTCATATACGGTGTTGTGATCCTCTTCTGGTTGGCCTGCTGGCCCTCTCCTGCAGGCAGGATCTGCACGTTCTCCTGGTCCTCCTGCTCACAAGAGCAAAGCCAACAGGTTCAATAGGGCCAAATGACAAACAAACTACATTCAAGAGCAAAGGGCCTGATACACGACACACAATGAAAATGCCTGTTTAATCCAGTTAGAAAAGCTAACATATCAATTAAAAGGCGGACTTACATCTTCCGCGTTTTCCAGGTCATCTAATCCCTCATCCTCCTCGGCATCATCAAAGTCTCCGTCGTCAAAGCTTAAAATGTAACATCAAAACATTCATCACAAAGAACACAGATCCAGAATAATGTTTATATGGACAGCTCTGATGGCTAACTGGCTAAGCGTTAATTAGATCCAACGTTGACGTTAGCCCACGTTGTGTTGCGATTAGTGAGCCTACTATAGCATGCTACAGCGGTGCGTCGTTACTTACTTATCTTCGTTGTCGGACATGTTTTATGTTGAAGCTCGTATATCTGAAACTTTTCTACAAAACTGTTGAGAAACACTTTTTGTTGTCAAAACGGCCCCACATAAACGTTGAGAGCTTTCCACTTCCGGTGGCTTGGTGCGTGGGGAAAACATTCCGGAAGCTCAGGAGGAACATTCGTTTTTCGTTCCGTTTGTCTTACGGTTTAATAAACAACGTGTTTAGAGAAAGTAAAAACTTGCATGCTGTGGTCGAATAAAATAAAACAAATGTGTTAGGGGTCAAATTGTATCTTTTTTTACTGTGGAGTTAATTGTGTCTTGGCTCATCTGCCTACCCCCTTACTTAATTTGGTATACAAAACTGTGAAAAATAGGTACACACTTGCTTACATTTGCTGCTTTTCTCAACCATCAGGAATTTCTCCACATCCTTGAAATGTTTATGTAAAAACATGTATAGCTTTCCAAGCTCTGGTGTTTCTACCGTAAAACCATAATAATTAGAGAAATAACAATAAAACTGAAAAGGCCACATTGGTAAATGTTCTTATTAATCAAATCGCAAACAAGTTGTTTTTATCTGACTGGAGTTAATTTAAATGCACTTTCGTACACATAGTACATAACTTTGCATCTCAATAAACATCTTGAAATAAAAGTTGTTTAATCATAAAACATACAATTCTTCTCCACAAAAAATACACGTTCCCAAATAAATATTTATTGCATACTTCAGCTAATACAAGTATGTAATACAATAAAATAGCTTATTGTTGATAAGCGATAGGGCAAGTGATGATCAGTAACACTGAATCATGTGCACTGAGATGAATGATTCATTCATTTAGTCTGTGCTACCAAGCTGCTCTTCAACATTACACTAACAAACTGTTTCATATTACGATCATCTTCCACTTTTTCCACAACACTTTTATCATCTTTATCATCTCAAAGTATAAAAAGACTTTGTTGTCCATGAGAGTTTCTAGTCATGAAAGTACATCAGCTCTTTTTTTCCACGGAGTCTTTGGTGCTCTCTGCTTTATCGTTCAACATCTTAAAAACTTTTGTTGGCCTGAACCTTCCTTTAGACTTCTTTAGCATTTTCAGTCCTTCTTTCTGGAGCTCTGAGGAGAGAAATATATAAAGATGTTATAAGGAAGCATGAGTGTTTTATAGAGCATGAATGTGTTTCAGAGAGTTCAACTTTCTCTTCCTTCTTCATAAGAAGAGAGTAAGACAGACAGAGAAAGACAAAAAATGGACTTTATGATTTTATTATTTTCTCACCCTTGTTCTTCATCATTCCTTCCAAAAGCATATCTTCTTCTCTTTCCCTAATCAGAAAAACAAAGTTGCATTCATGCTTTTCAACATAAAAAAATCTATGAATGTGGACGATCCATGGATTATGGGGGGGGGGGGGGGGGGGGGGGGGGGGGGGGGGGGGGGGGGGGGGGGGGGGGGGGGGGGGGGGGGGGGGGGGGG
>JAVQJD010064355.1:0-12236 GCA_036023655.1 Nannoperca australis | reverse complement strand
TTGCTTTACCATGCTAGTTAGCTGGGATAGTTTGCCCCTACGTGCCTGTAATTGTCTAGCCTTGTGCTCTTCTATAGCCTTCTCCGTCATTTTAACAGTTCGTTTTCCACTATCTTGTTTGTCCATAACTAGCGTGATTTTTTACAGTGTGAGCTTACACATAAAATGCGTTCCACTTCGTCACACAGCCGCACAACGTCCTCTTCCTTTTTCATCACTGCCGCACACGCTAACGCTTATTGCCCCGTTCTCCTCGTCGTCTAGCTCCCTCACAGCAATCCATGGCAAAAGCAAAACCCGCTACAACTCACGGTTTGTGTTTTAGTTCCATAAGCCTCCGTGTTGTCCTTTTCCAAGCTCTCCTCCTCCCGTTGTCCGTTTTCAAGTCAGGCCCTCCCAAAAGTCCGGTTCATCCGTGAAGAGGCAGTTTTTTGACTATTAATGTAGGTTTCCTATGAATGAAGCTTTAGCTTGACGCTCTCTCATTACTTCCCTCGTTGTAATCCACATTGAATAATCCACAGGATGACTCGTAAAGGTTTTTACCGTTTACTTTCACGCCAAGATAAAGAAAATACATGTACAAAAATCAAGTTCCATTTCCAAGGTATCCAAATTAAAACTTAAAATGTTCATAAAGAAAGAAAAACGAGAGAGGTCAAAAAACTATGTGGCTCCACTCTCTGACCTTTGACTCACTGACACACCCCTTCTGCTGTTCTCGTGAGAATACATAAAAATACAAAGTACATTACTGTAAATATTCCAATTCCTTTTAAATCCACAAACTTAATAATTACCCTTTATACATGAACTTAAATTCTTGAATACTAAATACTCAAAACATCAATAAACTGCATATTGGCTCCTACAATTATTATTTACTCTCTTAAGGTTGCTTCCGTGTTGTAGTAGATTTCTACATGGTCAGGACACAGCATACATCTCTCCTATCAAGTAAGTCAGCGATACGTCATTGATGCAGTGCTTTGCGCTCGGTTCAGATTGGATTGAAGATGAGTGTCCACATGTCTGCCAGCAATGTCATTCTCCAAAACAGTAAAACATTGTTTGTATATATAAAACATTGATTTATTGCTTTTATTATTTTTCACGAGTGTCCAAAACTATTATTTTTCACAAATGCCCAAAAATAACACTGTGTTCCCTTGATGGATTACCAAGCCAATGGCTGGATGATAAGTGACATTCGTTGTAATGGCAGAACAGGCGCTGCAGTGCAGTTTTAAAAGTAATACACACACAGACAACCATTAAAGAGATATTGCTTTAGCAATTTTTGGCAATTGATGCAACCTGTAACACACACGGCTACAGAAATAGCTAGAGTGGGGCAAAAAAGTATTTAGTCAGCCACCAATTGTGCAAGTTCTCCCACTTAAAAGATGAGAGAGGTCTCCAATTTTCATCATTGGTATACCTCAACTATGAGAGACAAAACGAGAAGAAAAAAAATACAGAAAATCACAAAGAATTTATTTGCAAATTATGGTGAAAAATAAATATTTGGTCAATAACAAAAGTTAATCTCAATACTTTGTTATATACCCTTTGTTGACAATGACAGAGGTCAAACGTTTTCTGTAAGTCTTCACAAGGTGATGTTTTGGGGCTATCGCTGGGCAACACGGACGCGGTGTGTTTAGGATCATTGTCATGCTGAAAGACCCAGCCACGTTTCATCTTCAATGCCCTTGCTGATGGAAGGAGGTTTTCACTCAAAATCTACATTACATGGCCCCATTCATTCTTTCCTTTACATGGATCAGTCGTCCTGGTCCCTTTGCAGAAACACAGCCCCAAAGCATTATGTTTCCACCTCCATGCTTCACAGTAGATACCTACTGTTCTTTGGATGCAACTCAGCGTTCTTTCTCCTCCAAACACGACAAAAAGTTCTATTTTGGTTTCATCTGACCACATGAAATTCTCCCAATCCTCTTCTGATATTGTCTTCACATACATACACATCGACAGGTCTCGTCAGCTGGAGCCTTGGGTACCGGGTTGCCAGTGCCCTGGCCGCTCACCTCTGGCAACCTCACCGATCTGTGTATCAAGCTTCCTGGTACCGGGATGCCAGAATCCCTCGTCAGCCGGAGCCTCTAGCACCGGGATGCCACCACCTCCGGCCATTTACCTCCCGCAACCACATTGGCTTGCTTGTTTTAAGGGTTCTTGGCACCGGAATGCCAAGATCTTTCATCCCCCGCTCCTACCAGCTTCGTTCGCCGCAAATCTCTGCACCGGGATGCAGACATTAACTCTCCCTCATCAAGCCTTGCACTGGCAAGGCATCGCCTTTTCTAGCCTACATCATCCTTCCATCACCCGCATCCAGTTCCCATGGACGGTAATCGCGTAAATCTTGCTTGCTAGATCACGCCTTCCCTTCAACAACCACCGCCAACGGATTTCTCGAAGGGCATGAAGGCCACTCCTGCCATCAGATAGCCCTCCCACCCATCCCAGAGAGGTCACAGTGTGTGCTCATGCTTCCAAAACCACCGCCCGTCCCCCCAGTTCGACAAGGACGCGAACTGTGGCACACTTGACAATGAATTAATTGCCATATCGTTACCGCTCGCACAGTCCTACCACGTCCTCATTAAGCCATCAGGTCGCTTTCTCCGCGCTCTTTGGAATCTACCCCACAACAGCCGCAGCCATCTCGTGGGTCCCACAATCCATCCTCGCATACTCTGACAACTTAACAGTCAAAGACATAATCATTAGAAAGTCAGACGCTTGGCTCCATTTGCGAATACCGACCAATGCCAGTCCTCCATATTCGACACCAATGTTCAACCCGTAAATCCGGCCTTAATACCCCTGATTGTTGACTCCCGGCACTTTGTCCTTAACAGCATATCGCCCTCGATGCTTTCAGTGTTACCGGACAACTCAGAGGGTTTCCACCACTCTCACAACATTCACTTACTGTCGTTTGATCTTGCCACCATGACACGTTTATATCCCTATGCCCATTCCGAAATGGCCATCAAAACACTTCCCAACAATGTTTACGGAGCGACATTAGCTTTCCCTCAATTAATAACCGTCAACCCTTCACTAACTGCCTCGCTCAGAGCACGTCGACGCAAGAACCGGCACCCAATCCTCGCCACCTCCCGCTTACCACAGACTTGCTCTCAGCTTGCAAATACACCATCAGCTCTGGATATAGCAGTACTCGCGTAGCTTGAACCCTAGAAGCCATGTCGTCTCTCACCTTTTCCTTGGGTTCCTCAGACACTCGTGACCCACGCCGTCACAGCTGTCTTTCAGACTCGTGTCATTTTTCAGACAACACCTTAGTACTTATTCAAAGCAAACAAAGACTAACCGAGTCACGTCTTTTATTTCAAGATCCGGTCTCCGCCGAATCATTTCGAAACCCTGGCCAACTACTCACAATTACGGAAGTCCCAGAGCATAACTTCAACCGAACCCCTGTTCACCTCCGATTCTGGGCAGGTCCGTACCCACTGTATATATAAAGAAAATGGAGATAGATCTAAAGGTCATTCTTTCTTATAAATATGCAAATAGCCATTATCTATTATAATGTTTTAAGGACACTAAACATGATTTTAATGGGGTTAATGTATTACATTATAAATAATTGTTTACTACCATCATTATGGAAAGTACAATAACCAATATCATCATAATTTGTCATTTGGAAAATTGCTCGATTTGTTCAATGTATATAAATGCACAAAATCAAGACATTTGATTGAGCATTCAAGAACACATTGAGTGGGGTAGGGTACTGTTACTGGTTTTTTTTTTTGGTCATTAAATCTGAACATGACCTTCACTTAACTGTTACTGCATTCTGCCAGTTGCACTCTTTTAAAATGTAATTTACAAATGTTCACTTGGCTGCAGTTGCCACAGGATTTTAGGAAGATATTAGCCATGCCAGCACCATAATCATCCTCCATCTGCTCCAGTCTGAGTCTGAGTCTGACTCGACCAGTTGCTCAATTTGTGTCAGCTCCGTCGCCGGCAGTGGTCTTACACAGGTTGCAGCAACTTGTATTTTTTTATTATTATATAATCTCTTAATTCAAGCATCTTTGTTATTCTACTCTTTTTTAATTTCTTGCATTCATTTTACAAAGCTTTCTATGAATACAGATTATGATTTAAAGAAGTAACAGATGTAAACATGCCACTGCTGTATTAATAAGTTTCTCAAGTCCAGAATAATCAAGATTATTTTCTGATGTGGCTTCCCACCACTCAACTGCATCTTTTAAGAATGCACACTGCCTGTCACTTTTCAACTGTTGCCATACTGCGAGTTCATTCAGTGTGGTCAGAGGCACCAGGCTCTATAATTCATCATTCACCAGCCTATCATACTCCATATCTTTATATTTTTCATGCGTTCTCTCCTCCAGGTTGTGATTTTTCAACAAGCCCTGTTTCATTATGCACTCTGATAGGGGTGTGGTTAAGGTAAGGGTAATGGATGAAGATAGATTTGAATTTAGGTTTAGTTCAAGGTTGGGGTTAGGCATTTAGTTAGGGGCTAGGGAATGCATATATCACTGATGCAAACAAATGTGTTTGTGTTTGAAAGCTGTGCTTTCAATCTTGTATAGACAAGATTGTCTCAAGGAAACACTGATCCTCCTCATCATTTTGTAGAAGAAAGTCTGATCTCCCCTGGTGCTCAGTGACCTTGTGGTTCCACAACTGGAATTTGTACTGTCTCTTGTGTATATGTTGCAAATGGACATACAAAAATATTCAACATTTTTAAACTTGATAATACAGATTCTGTATCACTAGTTGTTAGAATACCAAATGATGATGCTTTAATACAGATTTAGACTCATGTATTTATATTTGGTCATACTTTTGATGTCATTGCTATCATTGAAGACACGTCTCAAGTCAACACCCAGTTATTTTTACATATTACTTATTTTAGCCTTCAAATTAATGTCTTGTTAAAGAGAAAGACATTAGGGAAATATGATATGGATCTCAGAATAGTTTGTTTCATTCTTTCATAACTCATCAAGCTTCAGTAACCCTAGGAGTTTTGTTTTTGTAGGTGAAGAAGCTGTGAATGCGGTTAGTTAGTTTTAAGCGAGTTGTTTTTTAAAATAATTAAATACATTTGCATGGGTCCCCCGATTTATACTAATAATTCAAAATAAGTGATATGTCTTCCCACAAATTAACAAATTGATTCTGTATCAAACAGTCAAGGTTAGATATGATGGGAGGACTTTCACATCAAATAGATTACATCATTGACTATGGGCTGTACAAAAAAACCCAAAACGCTGTTCACAATTGTGTTTCTGCAAAATCCTGAACAAGCGGTTAATAACTAATAGTTAAATACTGATATCTCTAGATGTCATTGAAGGACACTTTAGACCTCAATGATTTCTAGTCTGGCTATAGGACGTTTAACCAGCCAGTCACCTAAAAATCTCCAAAACACAATTTTACCTGTCAGTAGGTCTGTACATGAAAGATTATTGCATGGACTAAATTTTCAATACAGCTCTTCTATGTTCCACAACCAAACCTGCAAAGTTGAATATGTTTCACAGATCATAAACATATTCAAAATATTTTTTCTTTTGCCAAAGTTAAGTCTAGAAATTAACCTACACTGAATCATGTTTTGTCTCCATGCATAGTTGGTAGAATAAATTTGGTTTGCCTGAATAAATATCACTGACTGAAATTCTTTGTTTACCTCCCCAGGCAACATTAAAGCAACTTGATGGAGAAAACTAGAGGAGTTCCTTTAAGATGACACGTACAGACCCGCCTGACATACTGGTATCAACTGTGCATCAAGACATAAAAGTGGTCCCCATTTCTTTACACTACAAGTCATTGCAACCCTCCAAACAATGTGATTCTATATATTACAGTGCACTGGAGGACATTAAAAGTAAAGTCATTAAGAGACACTGCAGTACCTTTGACTATAAGTCATTGGAGTACCCAAAATCACATAAATACTCAATGGAGCCCCCATACAGGAAGGCTGAAAGGCATGCAGCCAGCCCAGATGTGGCCTGGAATTCCTTGGGCCACCAGCAGAGATATCGCTTTTCTGCTCCGGACATTTTCAGCCATAGGTTAATTCCTCAACCAATGGCTGCAGATATGGCCAGTGATGTGGTTGTCCCTCAACAAAAAAGAAGGACCAGGTCAAAAAGTGCCCCTCGGGTCCAGACCAGTCTCACCCCTGTGTCTTTTAAAGGATCCTCATCTTCAGGAAGGAAGGGCAGGGAGTCCCAAAGGTCTCCAAGAGACTGGAGACCAGAAGTATCACCGCGTAGGGAGTCTTCCTATGCAGCAACTAGGGCTCATGTGCATGAAGTCCATCCCATTAAGTTGCAGCCTCAAATGAGTGAAAGCAGTAAGTATTCACCTAACTATGCTGCTGATAATTTTGAAGATGGAGGGCTGGATAAACCAGCAACTAGTCCTCATGTCAGGTGTCGTGTGGACATCAAACCTGATAACGCTGCATTACAACATTCAGAAAGGAAACAGGTTACACCTCAAGTGGATATACCCTGGCAAAGGCACCATAGTGGGGGAAGTAGGAGTCTGACTGTGCCACGCCATTTCTCCTACTCTAGAACACCAACTCCTACTGAATCATTAGGTATAGAGAGTAGGCAAGCTTATCAATATTCTCGCAGCATGCCAAATAGTTACTTACAACCCATGGAGATTTCCTTGAAAAGAATGCCTTCATCAAGTGATTACTATGTTAGAGAACGCAGAGCTCATTCCAGTCCGAATGTGCCAACCAAGTTCTTTTATGCAGATGACCCAGGGAGATATGTTACTACTGCTCCTCCTCAACCAAGTTCTTACTTTCATGATGAACGTTACACACCAGGACAAACATATACTCCAAAAGTGCAATATGTGCAGGATCCAAGGACTAGAATGGTGCATGCTGTAGCTACAAGACCCTGTTATCCTGAGATGGAGACCTATCCATACTCTGTGCAGACAGGGTATCCCAAACCCTATGCAGCAACTGAACCAGGGCCATACATCATACAGACACCTCCAACAAGAATATTTTATGGGGATGATCCAAGGTCATATCAAATCCAGACTGCTCCGCCAAGGTTTTATTATTCCAGTGACATGTATGCAATGCCACCAGAGCATCATATTCCAGCAAAAGCATATTACACAGAGGGCCGAAGACATGCTAGAGTCATGCAGGCACAAACAGATGACTGGTATGGCTCAGATGCCTCTGGCTATTCCACCAATCCTGCATCTTATGTATCTCAAGTCACTCCAACCAGAGTCAGTCAAGAGCCTGTGTTAACACCCTGGTATGCCAACCCATGTGTAGAACTTCAAAGAATTGGCACAGATTCCAAATCTTATTCAAGGTCTTGGGACAATATTCTCAACTCTCGTGTTGAGAGAGAACAACCTCTCCCTGTACAGCGGGGTCAGAGCTATGATGATCTTCTTGATACCAGGAAGCCTGCAGCAGCCCCAGATGACAAACCGCAACCAGTGGTAGTTAATCTGTCCAGTTCACCAAGACGCTATGCAGCCTTATCAATGTCTGATAACTCACTTATTGACAAAAGCCCAACAGAGACATCAAAGGGCACTACTAGTAAACTCTGGTTTGTCACTCCTGAGATAACAATCACTGATAATGACATTCGACCAGGGAAGCTTAATAAGGCTGAAGGGCGGTCTGCCAGTTGGGAAAATCTTGACTCCAGAAGCACTGAGGGTCCAGGACTGTCTCAGTTTGATTTTCAAAACTCAACCAAAGAGAAGACACATGACAACTCTTCACTACAGCAAAGCCTTGAACAACTTGATGAGCTTCTGGCAGATCTTGTGACTGATTACAAGCCACCAAGTAGAAGGGCAAGTGAGGACATTCTGGATCAACTAAAGAAGTTAATTGATGAGGAAGAAGCAGTATCTCTGTCCAGAAAGAGCTCAAAGGCAGGTATAGAGGAACCAGCTCCTCTTGACAAGCAGCCAACCTCAATAAGAATGAATCCTGCTGCTTTTCGAGACATGGATGGGGCCAGTGATGCAATGAAAAGCGCAGATGAGTGTTCCCCAGATCAGAGCCCAGATGAGGATGATACAATGATGTGCTCCAACAACAAATGCCGGAGGACAGAGACCCTGTTTAATGCTTGCCTATATTTTAAATCCTGCCACAGCTGCTACACCTACTACTGCTCTCGTAACTGTCGCAGGGAGGACTGGGACATTCATAAAGCAAGATGCCTGTATGGAAGAATTGGCAGCACATGCCGGCACATCATCAAACACTGTCGGGAGACTGCTGAAGTCCACAAAGCCTTCTCCCGTATTGCCAAAGTTGGCTACCTTTCTCGAGGTAGAGGAGTTCTCTTCCTTGGTTTTCCAAACCCTGCATCATCCAGTAGCTTCCTGCAGTATGGCCTGGAGAGTCTACTTATGTCTCCTACATACTTGTCTCTTCGAGAGCTTGAAAGCTTCAAAGACAACCTAGGGGAGTACTGTAAAGAGCTGCAGGAAGCTGGTAAAGAGTACGACCCAAATGAATGTTTCATCTTGAATGTATCCATTGCTGTTGGTGAGCAATTGCCTGATGGGCCATCACCAAGGAACCAAGCTCCAACTGTCAGAAAATATGCAAAGGTAGCACTGGCTTCCTTCAGCCCTGAGAGAAAGGTTAATAAGAAAGAGAGTGACATGGAAACACTGATCCTCACTCCACCCCCAGGAACAGCAGATATCGACAAAGAGGGAGAGGAAGGCAGGAAGGCCAGAGAAATCTGTTTTATCAATATTCAACGGGAGTTAAGGATTCGAGGGGTTTTTCTACGCCATGAATACCCACAGGTGTATCAGCAGCTCTGTGAGTTTGTGGAAAGGAACAGAAGGTTCACACCCACAACTATTTATCCTATTGATAAGAGGACCGGTAAACAGTTTATGTGCATGATTATGGCTGCCTCTGAGCCCAGGACATTGGACTGGGTAGGCACCCCTCATCTCCTTGATGACATTATTTAAGTGCACATTTTGTTGTAAATATATATGTATAGAAATACATATATATTGTTACACATATTTATATATCAATCCAATTACAAACATTTGTAGATAAGTATTTTGTTTAAAAAAAGATATATTCATGTTTGCTTAGTCAGTATTATTCTTTTTCAGAATATTTTCTGTCAGGTGCAGAAAGAGTACAGTGCATTAGATATTTCCATCTTTTCAACAAGTACGTACTTTTTATCCCCCACAAGCCATTAGAAAACATTTTCTTCTTAGGGATTGTCTAAACTAAGATTCTGGTATTTAGATTTTTTTCAAATTATTAGCAACAACTGTATATTCTTTAAAACTTTGAAAAAGTCAATTTCTGTAAGTGAGTCCAACATTACTATTTTTCATATGTGACTTTAATGGTATATCAGGCAGAAAATATGAAACATTATTTTCTTAGCTACGTAAATACTTTCTATGCAAAGCTGCTTCACAAGTTAAGTACCACATTCTTGTAGAAGGAGTTGTGTCTGTTATATATTATATTATACAGATCTGTAAAGAAAGCAAGCTTTTGTTGAGATTGACATAAACTGTTAAAATTTTTGGTGCCAACAAAAATCCTCATCGTAAGAAAATAAGAGATAACTGTGCTACTTGAAACATCTATAATTAAAAATGGCACAAAAATGTATTGTTGCTTAGGTAAGAATACTGTTCTGAAAGTTAACGTTTTCCTCTTCTAGTCTAATGACATACTTTGGAGAAAGGCTCAATTGCGTAGTTCTTTAATTCTTTTCTCCAGAATTACTGGAGCACTGCTGGACTTGAAAGCAACCTCCATAAGGGATACTGAAATGGTGCCAGTTACAAGCCACACGGTAGGTGTGCCTGTACTGTTCAGTTTTAAACACTGTGAATAGTGAGAGTTACTTTCTACAAAAACAAAATGTGCTATAATACCAAGAAATCATGCAATTTCCTATAACATTGAAGTTGATGAGTTGTATTTTTAGATATATTAAAATATATATATATACACAAATAAGCAGCAGGAGTTATTGTCCTTAGAACAAGGTGAGCCAGAATTGGCACAGTAGCTATATGGTACATAAATGCTTGAAGATGATATTAGTTGTGTATTTGTGCTGCATTAGGTTTATGTTGTGTGATTTATAGTCCTTTTTGGTTTTAGGAAATTACATTGCTCATTTGTTGCAGAGGTTTTAGAAACTTTTATCAATGCAAGTTAGCCACACTCTATCCAGATAGAGTACATTTCTTGATTTTGTCCTAAATGCCACATTCCCTCACAGCATATTGATGATGATTTGAAACTTAGTTGAGTTTTAAAAAATCAACAGTCTAGCTGGAACATACATGTTTGAAATGCTAATATTCAAACTCTTTAAAAATGGTTTGACTGACAAATGACTCAATATATATGGAAGACGTGAAGGAGCATTTGTCAATCAGTCCCTAGTAAAGGTTGAATAAGATGTTTTCTCCCAGTCATTAATTATTGCTTTTCATTTCAGCCTTTTCCCCTGTGATATCAGCTTTCCTTAGAGTTTGTAAGACAAAGTACAGTGAAACTTGAAGCACATATATATTTGAAAATCTTTTTCACTGAGTTACACTTGTTAGAGTGAAAAGTTGTTGGCTGCATGTGATCTCATTTTAACATGACATTGAGTTCAACTTACTCGATGAATGGAATTGTGAAAGTGAAAACTACTATGCTGTGTAAGAAAAAAAAAGAATTTTCCATTTTTGTCAGTCATCCAAGTTAAAATAACGTGTAAAAGGCAGTGAAGAAGAGACCTCACTAAAATTTAAAAAATCCTGTAATCTTGTATTTTTTATACTTTCAACATATGTGTCTGAGTGTGTCTATTTATAAACCATATCTAATAAATGGAATGGGAACTCTGGGTGATTCTGTATTCCTGTTCTTTAGGTGAAGTGCATCAGCACTGTGTCTGTCCAAGCATATGTGACAGTCCAGTCCTTCCTATTTCTTCAAAGGACGTAGGGTAATAAGAAGTGGGGTTATAAACAGGACAATGTAATAATGTAATAGAAGTGGGGTTATAAACAGGACAATGTAATAGGGGTGAAAGATCTACCATTTGTAGCTGGGGAGTAGTAGTTAGCTTGATATATAATGTTGTTGGATCTGTTGGTGTACTTGTAATAATTTATTTTCCCAATAAATAGTAAATCTTTTACATGATATATTTTATCACATTACAGTGCATCCGGACAGTATTCACAGCGCTTGACTTTTTCCACATTTGGTTATGTTACAGCTTTATTTCAAAATTGAATAAATTCATTTTTGTCCTCACAATTCTACATACAACACCCCATAATGACCCCATAATTAGATTTTAGCAAATTTATTAAAAATCAAAAACTAAGAAATCACATGAACATAATACTTTTTAATACTTTCCGGATGCACTGTATATGCTATACAATAAAATGAAAGAAAAAAAATTTAGGGCACCAATCCAAATTAAGCTTGGTAAACAATGAGTTAAATAATTTATATATTAAAGTAAATGTCATTGACATCATATTTCAGTGTTAAAGTTTAAATCTAAATGTTTTGGCAAGTTTATAATTCTTTTTAGAATGTGGTACTGTATATGTACTGTACATTAGCTATATAGGCCTGCGGTGAGATGGCATTACCCAGAGGTAATTAATTGGCAACCACAGAAATCACAACTGTAGAAGGCTCAATGTTATGGAGAGAATTTTGTTTCTTTTTAAAGCAGTCAAAAAAATGGTTTGAGAGAGAAACTTTCCACACTTTTGCTTGCAAACCCTAAAGCTTTGCTTTCAAACCTTCAAATTTAGCTTGCGAATCAAAAAATGTTGCTTACGAATCTAAAAGTTTTGCTTGCGAACCCTAAAGCTTTGCTTGCGAATTGCTTGCGAGGAGAGTGGAGAAAGTCGCTACGAATGTAAGTTTCTTTACACATAACTTCCTTACTTTGCAGTAATGTTATGTTTGAGCTAGATTGCATTTGTGTAACGAGCTGTGCTGTTGTAATGGGCTGAACAAATATGCATTATTTTGTCCTCTTAGCTGCTTGTCCAGGTACGCTGCTATTATTATGCACAAAATATCACTTGTTTTCCATTATTGTCCTGTAGTATTC
>JAVQJD010064350.1:0-14528 GCA_036023655.1 Nannoperca australis | reverse complement strand
GTAAACTTAAGAGTCTCCAGATATATCGGATACAACTGCTTCATGTAATACTTTGACTTTTGCTTGTGTGATCAATATATATGTTAAGGATAAAATTGATTGATTAGAGCGTCTTATTCCATATCAACCAACTCGGGAGGACATCGACAGAACGAGGCCAGGGGTTCGATTCCGTCATTGTGCAGTGTCCTTGCTGCTTCCTTGAAAATAAACAAAATACTTAAGACACTACTTTATTCTACAGACTACAGATCTACTTTTGTATGCAGAAAGATTGTCTCTGAATTTTATTCCACTTCACTACGACAGTAACACACACCTCTGAGTCTCTGACTGAATTGTGAAGTTGCATTGTGGGTAATGTAGTCGCCAGGAAGAAGAACTTGTGGTATAAAATAATTCGACATTTCTGGTTCTGCTGCATCGATTTTGACCCTTTTTTAAAAACATTGTTTATCATGAGCCCAACAGTTTTATAGAAGTGCAATGCTAAACTTTTGGAGCACTTAAAAATGCACTAAAAGTTAAAAAAGTGTGTAAAGCAAACAAAGGCACAGATTCAAGGACAAATTTAGGTCAGGTAATTTAATCAATTAAACTTTGTGCTAACATTGTCATCATCAGTTTTCTCCTTAATAAAAAAGTTAAACAAAAACAACATTCACACACACTTTTCTCTCTATCTCTCTCACACACACACACACACACACACAGAGAGACACACACACAATTGCACACAAAGTCTAAAATTGCAATCAGGTGTTGACCTTTTTATGAAGACAAAAAAAAAATGACAGAACAACTACCTGACCAAAAGACTGGAAAGTCCCAACAACATTTTAAGATCTGGGACTTTTCTGTGTTATTTTGGATGAACAGTAGAAATCACAGAAGGCATCCTGACATTTTAACAGTGGAAGGTGTCGGCTGAAAGCTATGTAAATAAAATGTTATTCCAACTTCAAGCTCTCACTTAAAATGATTACTTACTTTCATCAATAGATGAATGGTAGCTCAAGACGTAACTTCTCTCCATCACAGTGCATTACAGTGAATGATGACCGACTTGTTGCTGCTGGAATATTTAAGAGACAAGCTGATACCCAGTGAAAAGAAAACCAAGTTTCACACACAACCACAAAATATTAAGAACGATAAAAGTCCTAAAGGAGTGTTGAATGTAGAGATCGTGGAGCAAGCCCTTGTTTTGTTCTCTCACACGAGTGCTTTTTGTACCATTCGAAATAAAAAATGTCACATGAAACAAGAAAAGCACTTCATGGGAGACGGAGTTATAAAAGTCCTCAAATTATTTGTTTTCTGTCCAATATTTACTTCTCGAAATCCTTTCATTCCTAAATCCTCCTTTTATCTCCGACTCATTTGGCTCTCAAAGGACAAGATGCCATTTGACCATCAGTTAAGTCTTCAAAATAAAAATAAAAACTAAATCTCACATCGCACACTTGCTTACTTTGCACACACAATCCCATTTTTTCCTACACAACCACCCACATATGTATTTTAACCACCCACTGTCTGACCCTCCAGCCTACACCTTAATCTGAGTTTTATACTCAGTCCCGTCATAGCTCGTCATGGGAGGCGGCTTCATCTGCTTTAAGTTTGAACTCTGCCTCTGTGATCTTTCCGTCTCCATCGCGGTCCTGGTTGGAGAACATGTTGTCAATGATGCGGTAAGGATCGAAGCCAGGAGCCAGGCGGCCTTTACCCTCGTTCACCTGCCGCATGATGTAGTCAGTAAACTATGAAAACAAAGGAGGGATAGAAGATGGTCACTTACTGATACACTGACAGTAGCAAAAAGGGAAAATGTTTCAGATGTACAGTACATTTGGGCATTAAAACTGTTATAGTAAAACAGGTTATCACATACCTCAGAGGGCTCCACCTGCTCGTTCTTGTCTGTGTCCATCTCAGCAAAGAGGTCAGGTGACACGTCGTCGTTCCAGATGAACATGTAGCCTTCAGGAAGTCCTTCCTCCATTTCTACCAGGTCGATGTCAAACACCAGCACAGCGCTCCCTGGAACTTCGTCAGCTACACACACACACACACACACACACACACAAAGCATTAGCTTGACCTGAAGAGCTGTGTTTAGGAGGTTTCCCTCCTAGTGGCTGATAGGTGAATCCCAGTTACCAGCAAGTTCCACTCGCACATGGTAGAAGTTGGCCTCAAAGGCTTTAGGAAGTCAGGTGATGTAGTATAAAGAGTGATATTGTATATAGTAAGGAGGCCAGGGTGGATGAGTCGGTCAAACACTGGACTTTCATCCAGGAGACTGCTGTTCTCGTGTGAAACTTAACTTGTTATTTTAACCCTGTTGGATTGGGAAACTAATTGTGTAACTGTTTGTTTATCTATTTACAATAACTGTAATTTACTCTGACTATGTACGCATACAAAATAAGGCCCTGCACATATGTGTGTGTGGATGTGAGTGAACTTCAGTCAGATTGCACGGCAAAATAATAGGATGAGGCTGCTAGAAGCCACAGGAAAATCAATTAGCATTGACCTAATTGACCTGAGCTTGTCCTATGCAGCGTGACTGTACGATCGCACACAGTTTAGTGTTTGTAAAACATAGAAAGCAAGTCTCTGGGAACATCTGAGTTTATGCATCTTGTGGCCGGATAAAAAAAAAACGATGTGGAGGTCACCACGACCTGGCTGTTTTTGAAAGGAGGTTGGAGTGTGGAATAACAGAATCTTTAGTGAATGAAAAAATATTCCTTCAAGGACAGAATTAATTTTATAGTATTGATTAAAGCACTGGTTGTGTGTCATAAAGAGCCAGAAAGCTTCGGTACTACGTGAACTCGAGCACTCAGTCTCCCTCGCTATTCGTGTATTTTTCTTTGACTTTAAGTCATACGTCAGTGAGGGTACTGGTACCTCACCTACTTTAATTTATTGTAAGCTGAAGTTTAATCAACGAAATCTACCACAGCCCAAACAATGAACCTATACTAAACATAACCAAGTAATTTTGGTGCCTAAACCTAACCAAACTGCGACCGTTTTGCAACGCTTAGTGGATTAGATATTCACTAAGACAGTTAGATCTCTGTCAGCGCTACGGTCCTTGAACTAACACAGGTACATGGCAGTAAATCTTTCTAATGAGCCTCCGTGCTGCACAGAGGACAAAGGGGGCTGTGGGATTTCTATTGAGTGCAGAGGGTAGCGTAGAGGTTGTGGGGATGGGGACTGTGAACTACCACCTACTCCTACAAACTGTGTGCACACAAACACACAAAGCGGTAAATCTTTCTACTGAGCCTGCTGCACATGCACACACTATTCTCCTTATGCAGGCCTCCCCTTCGAAGTGAATACAGATGATATATACTGAGTACATTGATTTTTTGATTAACGTTGATTAACACAGCAAACTTATAATAAAGTTTTCACTACACGGTCAGACGTAAAACCAACACTAAAAGTATCGAGTAACAGTTCTTAGGGAACATTATCACCGTCCATTTCCGCACGACCACACTTATAAGTACATGCATCAGAAAGAGCACCACCAATTATATTCTCCATTATGACTACACTATATTGTGCGTGTGTGTGGTTGTGTGTGACTTACTGACTCCTCTCTCCCCATAGCCCAGATGAGGGGGAATAACAAGGTGCCTTTTCTCTCCCACACACATGTCCATCAGTCCGTCCTCCATCCCTGGGACGACCTGGTTGGCTCCTAGGACGATGTTGTATGTCTTTCCATAATTATACCTGAAACAAATGGAGATATACAAAATGGATTGTATTATTGTATTGATTATTTACATATTGTGTTACTTCTTACGGTGTCCTTTAACACGTATTTTCTCTTAATTTGTTGTTTAATGGCAATTAAGTTAACTTTTGATGCAAACCAGACAGGGCTGTATGGTTCACTAATAAAAGAAGAAGAAAGAGAAAGAACCTCAATAGACCAAGACAGAGAGGGAAATGAAAATTTAGGCAGATGAAGAGGAAGCGAACATAGAACTTCCTCATAGCATTTACAGACCTTATTATCTCATCCTGTGCAAGACATACCAGAGGTATATACTCCTGCAGCAGACTGCTCTATAAACATGTCCTTCTTGCACTGTTAACTACAAGGGACTTTCAACATTTAATCTGAGATGATGCGATAATTCTCTAAAACTACGTCTCTCTAGGTTCCTCAGTTCTCTAAGATGTTTGGTTTCCCCAGGAGGCCTCAAAGTGTCTCACAAAAGTTTACTCACGTGGAATCGATGGATGTGCCGTCCATTAGAGAGGCGTTGTAGTGATATTTGATAAAGTCTCCCTTCTTGGTTTGCTTGTCACACTCTTCTGGCTTGTAAGTGACGGTGACCTCAGTGTTGTCTGACGGGTTGTGGAAGTCAATGATGTCAATGTCAAACACCAGCACAGCTGAACCAGGGATCTTAGAGCCTGAGAGAGACACGGTGAGAGAATACAATATAAAAATCTGCAGACAAAAGAGTATAAATAGTGACACAGATATGGTTATCCAAGCATTACACACACACACACACACACACACACACACACCTGTGCCCTCCTCTCCATAAGCAAGATGTGGGGGGATGGTGATGGTGCGTTTCTCTCCCACACAGACTCCTATCAGACCCTCGTCCATGCCGGATATCACGTACCCTCGACCCACATAGGTGTCATAGGTACGATTACGAGAGTAGCTGTGAAACAGAAAATATTAACAAAAGTATTATTGCACTGCCCTGTAGAGAAAGAAATCTCAGTCAATCGGGGAACAGTTTGTTTTGTTCTCACAGTATAATAAAACGTGTGTGGCTGGAAGTTAACATGGGGGGCTTTCTTGAGTGCTTGACGTCTGTACAGAATGTGCAAAATAATTTGTTGAAGTCAACAAGAAAGGCTACAAGGCCTTACCCACAGGGTGGTGTTCAGTGACTTATTGACATGTAAATTATCAAAGCAGCTGTCTCAAACAAAGTTTCCTTTTCTGTCAACCCTACAGGGATTTTCTAAAGTCATACCGTTACAAAAAGACAACATATTTGCAGCACGTGATATTTGTTTCTACAGTATCACTATATTACAGTCTAGACTCCTCATTTTCATTTAGTATATTGGCAAGAATAACCATACAACGAATTAACCATCTGTTGTGAGTAGCAGCACAAGAAGAAAGAAGATGTATAACAATCAGGAGGTGCAGTATTTAATAATGGAAACAGGAAATTTTGAAGTTTCAGTTCATCTTTCAATTCATCTTTCAGTGCACAGAGAGATGAAGCCAAAACAACAGACATTAAACATTCATTTCTATTTATGATCTAAAGATTTACTATGAGCCTTTCTGTGTGGTTAACATGATGAATATTAAACACTGACACATACCTGGAATCAAAAGCTGTTCCATCGAGAAGGCTGCCATTGTAGTGGTAGCGCACAAAGTCTCCAGAGACGGTCTTCCTCGTGCAGGACTCGGGCACCTTCTGGTTGGTCACTGTGATCCCATCTCTGGGGTTGTGGAGGTCCAGAAGTACAACATCAAACACCAGAGACGCCTGTGCTGGGATATCGCTACCTGGAGGGGATAAGAAGAAGAAGAAGAAGAAGAAGAAGAAGAAGAAGAAGAAGAAGAAGAGGAAGAAGAAGAAGAAGGGTTAAAGACGAGAAGGGAGGCAGGTAGAGATAAAGGAGAGGATTGAGGATGAGATGAACTACAGAAATATTCTTCATCATCCTAATGAACTGTGAGGGAAATTATAAATGACACATACTACACGTATAATCATGGTCGAATGCCTTTACTGCACATGTAATCATGTTTAATTTCTAATATGTTTGATCATTCTGAATTGTGCGTAAATGTGCTTCTGAGAGAAGCAGTCTTGTCTCGTGGGAACGTTTACGAATGTTGCTCCAAGGTCCTTGGCCTGTGGGAGAACTAGCAGATGGTTTGATACTTTTATTATAATAAGAAAGGCTTGGCAGGGAAGGGAGGATGAACAGTAGGAGATAAAAGATAAGGCTGCTCCTAGGTATAAAATAACAAAACATCTTCTCATCAGGGTGCACATTGTGATCTGATCTTTGTCTTGTGTGCCAGGCTCTGAGCATTAATAAAGTGTGACGATACAAGATTTTTGCCTCGTTCCTCTTTGTCAGAATGGAAATGCAAAGTTTCCATGACAGAACTTAGAAGTACTGTAAATGTGCTGTGAGTGTGACAGTATGGGGACCCTTTGAAAAGTAAAGAAACATGAATTTATATTGTTTATGTATTGTTATTTTTATTTTTTTAGAAGATGTAAAAAGATGAAGTTTTTTTGCAAAGAGACTGAGTTGGGGTTTAGATAAAGAAGAAGTCTTAATTCTCCATCTCTGTCAAGACAGAGGGTGAAACAAGACGAGGCGTTTAGTTTGTGTGTGATGTGCTGCCACCTTGTGCTTCATGTGTGTAACTACAGCACGTGTTGCTTTGCACTATTATAATCAATCTTTTGTTATTCTCAAAGTAGTGGAGGCTTTTAAGGGGTTGAGGTCTCTCACAGGAATGTGATCGGACTCAAGGAAACAAATTATAATAAAGAAATTGTTAATTCTCACCGTCTCCATTCTCTCCATATCCAAGTGATGGTGGCATAGTGATGATGCGTCTCTCTCCAATGCACATCCCCAGAAGGCCCTGATCCATACCGGCGATCAGCCACCCGATGCCAACATAAGTGTCATAGGTACGCATACGGGTGTGGCTACAGCGAAGGATGGAGCAGTTTGTTACATCTGTCTGCATTTTGCTGTGATTGTCTGTGTGTGATTTTACTGAACAAACCTGGAATCAAACAGCGTCCCGTCCAGCAGGGTGCCATTATAGTGGTAGCGAATGTAGTCGGACACCTCCACCTTTCTGGAGCAGATGGCGGGCGTCTCGTAGGTGTTGATCTGGACACCGTCTTCCGGGTTCCACACATCCAGCAGCAGGACGTCAAAGTGGAGGCTGGAGTCAGGAGGGATGATGTCACCTGAAGAGGAGAGAAAAGCAAGTTATTTCCTTTCAAACAGGGTCTTGATATCTTTGCCCTGTTTGATTATAGTGTGAATATTTGTTGGCTTATTACCTATTATGGTTAAATTTTGGTCAGTTCATTATGTCTGTAATAACTATTAGTTGATCAATCAATGAGTCGACCAACATCAGAATATGTATCAGAAACACAAATGCCAGATTTTTGTTTACAACAAGACACAACACAAACACCATCTGCTCCATATTGAGGTCACATTAAATGAAATCAAGTAACAAAGTTAAGTTTAAGATCTAGCTAGATAAAATGATAAAGGGTTCAAACTCCAACGACACTTGTAATATTCAGAAGTCAGACCAACTCTTTAAATATTTATTTTAATGTTCTTTATGACCTGTGTTGACCTGGATGAAGGCCACAAGCTGAAACTCACTGATTTCACAATAAAGTGTTGCTGAAGTGTTGACTCTTTAAAACTACCCTCCCTTCTCCACGCACCTTGCAAGTAGGAGAAATTGAACCAGAACTACACAATCTGCTAGATAAAAGAGAATTAATGATATTTCAATTCAATTCAATTAAATTTATATAGCGCCATACCATAACAAAGTTATCTCAGGGCACTCAAATTAAATTGACATGTTTGGGAAGACGTTAGACATTAAAATGCATTGTTATATATATATAGACACACACAATCACACACACACAAGGATCTGCAAGGAAGAATGGCAGAGGATCCCCAAATCCAGGAGTGAAAAACTTGTTGCATCATTCCCAAGAAGACTCACGGCTGTACTGCTCAAAAGGCTGCTTCTACTCAACACTGAGCAAAGGGTCTGAATACTTAGGACCATGTGATATTTCGGTTTGAGTTTTTTTAAATTTTCCAAAATGTCTACATTTTTTTTTCTGTCAAGATGGGGTGCTGAGTGTACATTAATGAGAAATAAAAGTGTGTGTGTGTGTGTGTGTGTGTGCTCATCAAACATGTCAACCAGCTGCGTTTACAGACATGATTGTGAGTCACTCACTCACTATTTCAGCATTTAAAATGTTAGTCATCTCCCTCGCTGTTGCCTGTTGAGCTTTTAGTAGCTCAACAAGTGTTCAGGAGACATAATAAGGTGAAGTTAAGGAGATGGGAGTGGGGGGGGGGGGGGTGGAGGAGGGGTGTGAGGTATGTGTGGATAGCAGCCATTAAGTCCTCACTGCCGGTGAGCTGGCAGGCCTCTTTCCGGTTTCTGTTTCTACCTCCTCCAAAATGTCACCTCTGTATTTTCTCCCTTCTCTCTGACACAGCCTCAGCTTTTACCTGTCCACACATGCCCCCCTCGCTCTCCTCTATCTGTCCCATTATCTAACTATTTCATGCACACACACACACAAATGCATACACTAACGAACCAGTGTAAACTGTGTAAACAGAGCCTCAACATTTTTCCTAAGTGCTACAATCACATGCAAATATAGCAACATTACCAGACACAAAGTCTTGATTTATTTAAGTCGTACAGATCAAGATCCAGATAGATAATCTGCCTGCTGCTGATGCTCTGGCAATTGCAGCGCAGTTCGTAACAGCTAAAAGTCTTGATCCAGAGCAGCTTCCTCTGCCCAGCTTCCTGGACTGTGACGTCCCTCTGACATCATTCAACATGGATGCTTGGGAGCAGCCCACTTCCTCTCTGCTTGGGCTGACTCTAATACAACACTTTCTTCTGTAATTCTTGTCCCTTCTGCCAAAGTCCCACCAAATTCTCTCAATGTTATGGTGAGCAAGGCCGGCTGTGTGCTCACTCATCTGTGTATTTATAAGAGCTCCCCACAGGAATAAACACTGGCCTGTCCTCATGGCAGAAAACATGTTATATTCTCAGTCAGTCAGTCTCATGATGAGACACAACGATGCGCTAATGTGACACGAAGTTTAAAACAGGCTTAAAAATACTCACCATATCCCTGTTTTCCGTAGGCAAGGTGAGGTGGGATCTTCACCAGACTCCTCTCGTTGACACACATCCCCACCAGAGCTTTGTCCATCCCTTCGATCAGCTGCTTCTTGCCTACAAACACATTGTAGGTGCTGCCACGGTCGTAACTGAAACAGATACACATAAACACATTACTTTGATATACCTACCATTACATTCTTTCTGTGCCTTGCTTCAACATCAAATGTAAGCAGAGCCTAAAACTAACCCAGACATTTCCATTTGGAGTCTAAAGAAATGTCTCCTCTTGCTGTTTCAACTCAGTTAGAAAATGAAGATAATTATACTTTTATTTTTACACTGTCATTTAGTGTCTGGACTCAAACGATATCTTTAACTGTATCATACACGTATCATTGATATTGTACTTCTTCGTTAACAAGTATGCAGTTAATTAGATGATCAAAAACCATGTGACACATAGTGAATCTGGGGGTCTGGAGGACCTGGGCAGTTAACCACTTCGCACGGTACACTTACACCGTTGATTATAGATCAGTAGTCCCCTAAATGGAGTCCAGGGACCTTAAGAGGTTCTGGAACCAGGTATCAATGAATGCAGTGCGATCCAGTGGGCTATTATTAATCTATAACGTCTCATAAAATGGCAAAACATCTGATCAAATTGGGATCCTTTGTGGATCCACGCGAAGGTCGTTGATATTTGAAACTCTTGGAGCTCTTGGATTACGCATATATGGATCCAGAGCTCACTCATCCTGCCTGCGTGGCTAACAGGGGCGAACCACTTAACGCGCACTTTTACGCATCGCGCACGGTGTTTGCACGGTGCACCCGGTCTGTACTGCACGGAGGGACTAAAATGAGAATACATTCATTATTTGCATGATACTCACCTGGAGTCGAATTTCTTGCCGTCCGGAAACATGCCAATGTAATGATACCTAACATAATCCCCTACTTTGACCGCGCGCACACACTGCTCTGGCACGAAAGTTTTCTCAATGAAGATGTCGTCTAACGGCACCGGTGGAGCGTTGCAGGCGGCGAACGCCACCAGAACCGACAGATACAGCATCCCCTGCAAGCACTGGGTCATTTTCTCTGCAGATAAACTCTAAGACGATGGAGATAATTGTGGCTACGGCCTGTACGTGTCCGCGCTGCCTGTTCTCTAGTACTTTGATTTCCCTTACTCCGACTTGGGTAGAAGTCCTGCCCCCGATCCCAGCGCAGGAATGATCACGTGTCAAGATAGACAAAAAACGCACTACATCCGACAAAACTTTGACGGTAAAACCTCAACCGATGACCTAAATGCAAAGTTTCATTCGCAAAACGTACATAAATAAGGGTAAAAATATATACTCCAATGTCTGCGTGAGACACAAAGACATTTAAAGAAAGATTAAGTAGTCAGTTGAACGTTTATTTTGAAATTACAACAAGTATTTCCTGTCTTCTCCTGCTTCTTTCTAGCTCACTTGACGCAAGTTTGGGGATTGAATGGGATAGTTTTGGCCACCACGTATTGCTCTTGCGCAGTGCAGCCTCTGAGATGTGTCAACGTGGTAACGTAGGGGTCTCCACACAGCTGCAGACACAGACCCCTCTGGATCCATTTAAATCAGAGTCATGCACAATTCTGGGCGCGCCTCTGAACTGCAGTCCACTTTTAACCATGAGCAGCTAATGGATGTGTGTATAACATCATCCAAGTTTGCCCTTAGATGTTGTTATACCACCGTCCTGTTGTGTTGGTGGGGTGCAGGCCTTTGGAGGGGGGCAGACCAGGCAGGAATGCCTCTACGTGGCAGTGGGAGGGGGAGGAACACTCCGCTCTCACCGGGGGTTTAATTGGTGACCGAGTGGAAACATGTTCTAACTTTAAAGAGAAGTATTTTATTGGGATACTATGATCTTAGTCCGTCCTGAATTAAAAAAAACAAATATGAAAATGAAAATCTAAAAAGTACACGAATGTCTCCCTCACTTATGATGTTATGTTATAAAAAGTCTCTGTCGGGTTTTTACTTGTACTGTATGTGGACAGAACAACTGCAGTGATTTACTACTACTGTTATTTAGTGGGAGGAGCAGCTCCAGCAGCCCCCACCCGCCGGAGCGACTGTTCCAGCGCTTTGCCCGGGGGAGGGGAGACTTTGTCCGGATACGTGGTGGAACTTAAGGCGGTCCTAAAGACCCACGCACACCGACTGTCCGGGATCAAACCAGCCAGCCCCTCCACCGTTTACCAAACTTAAAAATGGCACCCTCCACTTCTTCCCAACTCTTCTCCGCGCTTTTAATCGCACTTTCCATCTCTGGTGTGAACTCTCAGTATGAAAAATACAGCTTCAGGAGTTTCCCCAGGAACGAACTGATGCCTCTGGAGTCCGCATACAAATACGCACTGGACCAGTACACCGGGGAGAAGTGGAAAGAGACGGTGGACTACATGGAGGTGTCTCTGCGGCTGTACCGGCTGCTGCGGGACAGCGAGGCCTTCTGCAACCTCAACTGCAGCTCCGTGAGGCTGGACGAAGAGCAGAAGTTTGCGGAGTTCCCAGAGCTGCGGGCGTTCGGCAACGTTATGAAGAGGGCGCAGTGCCTGAAGCGCTGCAAACAGGGGCTGCCCGCTTTCAGACAGACCATGCCCAGCCGGGACACCATAGATGAATTTGAGAGGAGAGAGCCGTACAGATACCTGCAGTACGCCTACTTCAAAGTAAGCAAATATGGGGGGAGGGTCAAGGGGCTGCTCCAATCATCAAAGTCGAACTTGTAGAGGACACGTGTTTGTTCACCTTATGATAATTCTCAAAAGGATGATTGTTTTACTCCTTGTTTCACTGTAGACACCAGTGCATCTTTTCCTGAAATGCGTTCTGACGTCACTTGCGTGCCACGGATGCACGTAAGGGGGGGTGCTGTTTTGCAGCAGGGGAGGTCTTGACATTTTTACCTATGTGTTTTTTTGTTCTTCCTACAAGAGGTATGAGGAACACTAATACAGATACACAAGGAGATGTTACTGGTCTTCGCTGCCACAAGGGATCACTTCAGGAACTAGTTCATTGTTGTAAATCACAGTTCATTTCGGGTCAAAGGTTGCGATAATGATTTGCATTCACGGTCATGTAGTTGTGATGCTTAAGGTCTAATTTACACATACAACATATATACAGGCAAGTTGCAGCAAAAACCTGAATACTGTAAAAGGAGTTAACAAATGCCGATGCTTCCGTTAAGGTGAGGTTCATTTCAGGATTCTGTCAACACCCTTTTTATGTGGGCTCCACAGGGCCCGAGGGGTCACCGAATGGTTTGATTAGTATGCAAATGTTTTGGCCTTCACAGTCATCAGATGTCACTATTTTATTTCCTCTATTGATGAGCATAAAAAAATAGCTGTTTACGACTCGTGTTTGTGTTATTGCTACCAGTCTGACAACCTGGCCAAGGCGGTGTCTGCTGCCCACACCTTCCTGCTGAAACACCCAAACGATGAGATGATGCAGAGGAACATGGCCTACTACAAGAGTCTGCCTGGAGCCGAAGAACACCTCAAAGACCTGGAGACCAAATCCTATGAGGTACATAGGATACCCCCCCCACACACACACACACACGCACACACACAGTATCAATGCTAGAGGCATTGTGATAACACAAACATGGAGAGGCTGCGTGTGTGCGTCTAACAGTCACACCCATACCCACATGCCTTTGTGAACGTACACACACACACACACACACACACACACACCATCCTATATTGGTTCTGTGGGTGTGCTGATGTGGTCCCCGCCTGTGGTGAACTGCCCAATTTGGCCACATCATGGGAGGATTCATTCATAGACACCAGCGCTTCCCAAAATGGCGACTGGGGACCTTCCACGGTCCTTGACAAGGCTGTAGTGGCCCCAGCAAAACTAGGAGTGAGAGGTTTATGTTTTGATATTTTTGATGTTCTTGTCTCATGTTCTGTCCGTTTTTATAACCCGGTCCTGAGAGAAAATATATTTTACACTTCTTTATAGCTGGAATGATAAATAATGTTGAACTTGTTACAGTTGTCGAACTGTTAAATGTCCCGATAAAACTCACCATGTGAAAGGATTCAGTAATACCCAAAATGAGCATTAAATTACTGACAGACATTTTCTTGTGTGTGTGTGTGTGTGTGTGTGTCTGTTGTTGCAGATGTTGTTTGTGCGTGCAGTGCGGGCGTATAATGGAGAAAACTTCCGTACCTCGGTGTCAGACATGGAGCTGGCTCTGCGGGACTTCTTCAAGGTCTACGACGAGTGTCTAGCCGCGTCTGAGGGCCCCAGGGACGTCAAAGACTTTAAAGACTTCTACCCCTCCATAGCTGGTCAGTTCATGCCTGTCTCATCTGCAGTACCTCAGTTCTGACTCTGTTCCTCCTCCACAGTTCTTCACTGCATTTTGTTTAATAAAGCCCCTTGTGCATCTGTTAATTAATTAACCCTTTTTCCAACATGTTTCTTGTGAAATCCCCCCCCCCCCATCATCTTACTCTAACTCTTTGATTTTGTCCCTCTACAGATCACTACATAGAGGTCCTTGACAGGAAAGTGAAGTGTGAAAGTGACCTGACACCTGTCGTAGGGGGTTTTGTCGTTGAGAAGTTTGTGGCCACCATGTACCACTATCTGCAGTTCGCCTATTACAAATGTAAGTAGCATGTTGTCATATTTCGTCAATTTCGTTATTGCAACTATGTTCATGTTAGATCTACTGTGTTATGACTTTTATCCAGAAAAAAACCCTGGATTAAGTGCTTTAATTATTGTGTTTTCAGTGAATGACCTGAAGAACGCAGTACCATGTGCAGTCAGCTACATGCTCTTTGACCCCAGCGATGAGGTTATGAAGAATAATGTGGCGTACTACCAGTTCCACAAAAGCCAGTGGGAATTGACAGAGGAGGACTTCCTCCCCAGATCAGTGAGACACATTAACAACTATGACTCTGCACCCACACTGAAGCACACACACAGTTCCTATCCCTAGTTTCTGTTGGGGAAACAAAAGATTTTCAGAGAGAATCATGAGAAAAGTAATATCAAAAACCTTTATATAGTCAGACTTATTGGTTTGAAACAGAAAACCGTTTCAACTTAACCAATATACCTGGCTATATGAAGGTTTTAAATCAAACTTTTCTTCGTCCCCAGTCTAAGAAGAAGAAGAAGAACATTTTCTTTTTTTATGAACTTTTTTCAACTTTAAACACACATACCCGCTTTCTTGCAGAGAGTTAGATGAGGAGTTAACCAGGTGCTGCTGGGAGCTTTAAATTTAATGGACAGATATGAAAGCGGTTTCAATCTTGCCATCTATATTAACTTGTGACAAGAAAGCACTTGGCCTCTGCCTTCTTATCCTGTTTTTTGTCTTTGGTTCACATTTACACATTTTACCTGTGTGTGTGTGTGTGTGTGTGTGTGTGTGTGTGTGTGTGTGTGTGTGTGTGTGTGTGTGTGTGTGTGTGTGT
>JAVQJD010064347.1:0-18321 GCA_036023655.1 Nannoperca australis | reverse complement strand
GTAACTGGATCCTGGACTTGCTAATCAACAAACCACAGACTGTCAGAATCCACAACATCTCCTCCTCCTCCATCACCCTCAGCACCAGCTCCCCCCAAGGCTGTGTGCTGAGCCCCCTCCTGTTCACCCTGCTGACATATGACTGCTCTGCAAAACATTTGAGCTGTCATATTGTGAAGTTTGCAGACGACACAGCAGTGGTGGGACGCATCACCAACAGCGATGAGTCCAAATACAGAGAGGAAGTGGAACACCTGGAGCGTTGGTGCAGAGATAACAAACTCTGTATCGATGTGAAAAAGACCAAGGAGATGATCGTGGATTTCAGGAGGGGCAGAAACATCCCCCTGCCTCTGCACATCAGAGGAGCAGCTGTGGAAGTGGTCCCCAGCTTCAGGTACCTTGGCGTACACCTCAGCTGGAAAAACCAGACTTCCTGTCTGGTTGGGAAGGCCCGCCAGCGCCTTTACTTCCTCAAGAGGCAGAGGCGCGCTGGACTTGGGAAGTCAGTCCTGACTTCCTTCTACAGGTGTGTGGTGGAGAGCATCCTCTGCTTCAGCATCACTGTGTAGCACGGCAGCCGCTCTGCTGCTGAGAAGAAGGCTCTGCACAGGGTGATGAAGGCTGCACAGAGGATTGTGGGGAGCAGCCTGCCAAACACCACAGACATCTACATCAGAAGATGCAGGAAAAGGGCCACCAGCATCCTGAAGGACACCACCCACCCAGCACACCCACTCTTTACCCCTCATGCAGGAGGCTGCGAAGCATCCGTAGCAGGACCACCAGACTGACAAACAATAAGTGCAAACTTCTTTCCAGAAGCTGTAAGACAACCGACAACTCTGGTGGTGCTCTGCAGCTCCACAGTGACCTGATATACTGACGTGCAATAACTTAAACTGCATTGCTGCTACTTTCTTTTTATTTATATTATATATAGAGAGAGAGAGAGATATATAGATGTGTATATATAGATGTGTATATGTATATATATTTATTTTGATAATTACGGCTTTTAAACGGGACCTCAGTACTTCATTTCGTACAATAGCATTAAAGTGTGACTTGTATGACAATAAAGAATCTTGAATCTTAGTTTTAAAACATCTGCACCATTGTCATCGTACTTGGAGGAAGGCCCATGCTGCCCTTTTCCATGCCTCCGCCAGGTCTAATGACACAGGCAATTAATCTCCCTGTGTGTGCGATTGTGTGAATGGAGACAGGTATGCCGAAATCAAAACAGAGCACCACCAGCTGCAACCTGTCCCATAATCGAGGCCTCTACTAATACTATGTTGGCTTAGCCCAACGCCTGTTCCCTTTGCTCTGCAGTTCTGCCTGCTCCAGCTTCTTGACTTGTGTTACGTCCTCTTTCCAGAGGTTTAGGGAAAGTGCTGGTAACAAGATAAACGAAACGGTCCTTAAACCACAGGAGTGATGGATAATTACGCTTTATTAATTCACAAATAAACACAAAATAATAGGAAGTGGGGGAGGATGGGACATACAGACTCAAAAACACAAAACCTAGCATCCTAGTCTAAGAGAACAAGTGTCAGCAGCCTCTATCTAGTGTGTCTAACATATAATTCCTGATTGGTGGTAAATGGATGGGGTACCCAGACTTCTCTAGTCTACCAGTCCCCCCCCACCACTTAACACACTAGCGGTTGTATACACGGCTTCGCAGGTCACTCCTTATGCAGCGAGGCTTAGCCACAGCTAGCGGTAACACAGATACACAACGCTTACAGGAAGATACGGCGTATTATGTAGTCATACTGGCGCCCGCAATAATGGTACAATACAGTTCTTTTCGGTCTCCCTTATCTTTCGTGCATTTTTGTTCTCCTCTCTCTTCCTCCTTTCCTGTTTGCTCTCCCAGCCTTTGTATCCTTCCCGGGCGTCGCTCATCAGGAGAAAGTTCCCCTGAGCCAATGAGATGCCCCGTCTAGCCGCACAGGTGTGATGCAATCACCGTTGTAGCTGCCTGTAGTCAGGACAGGGGAGAGGAAAAAAGAGAAAAAATAACAACACATACGTACTGGCCGTTCTCCAGCACGTAACAACTTGCCATTTTCCCTGCCCTGTAATTCTGTTTGATTCAGTTACCAGTCTTAGCCACAGCTATCCAGCCACATGTCCCAGCCTCAGCCCTGGTTTCCAGCTACCAGCACAAGACCCCACTGCTTTTGAAATAAACACCTAATGCTGTTGTTGTTTTGCCAAGCATGATTAGCACAACAGCCTGTATTAGCACCAAAGCACCATGTCTTAAAGCATTTTCCTATTTAATAACAAATAATAACCCTCCATAAATATACATATCTGTAATGTCAACCTACATGAGTAGGTTAAATTAAGCACAATCTCATGGACAACAAATGTGTCTCTAGGTGATAGATGTACAAACCCATGCGAACTGTCCGACTCCTCGAGAAAGATTAAATGGCCCAGTTATTATCCACATTTGCTCTGCCACAGAGTGCATCATTGGTGTGCTCAAAGGCTCTCAGAAATGCTTGGACACAGCAGGCAGAAGAGACTCTAGAGCTAAAGTTAAAATCAACTTGATTACATAATGTAAGGTGGGAGTTTATGCCACTCTGATTGAGATGCTACTTGAATTACATCTGTTTCCAAATCTGTGGAGTACTGGACACTGGACAGCCCAGTCTCTTCTACTTAATCTCCCTTATTATTAAAGATATAGAGGAGTAATATTGTGAGTCATTTACATGACAGTAATGTCTTTCTTTGACGCACTGGATGGAAATTACTTAAATGCCTGAGACACTGAATCATTTAATATGAGCTGAACTGATTATATGTGCCCATTAGCTGATCACATATATATGTATGTGTGTGTGTGTGTGTGTGTGTATGTTCACTTAACACTTCCTGTTATATAATACTTATATTAACAAAATTATGAAATTCAAAAATCAAAATTTTTACTTTTGTCCAATTAAATTCTATATAAAGCATAAATTAAGCTTTTTTTTGTTCTAAGGATATTTTGTTTAGTATTATAGGCCGCTGTAGGCAGTTGAGATAATGGAAATTTATCACAGGTTACAAAATTGTGGGCAGGATATTCCGCATTAAATCTGGCTTTAATATGACTTTTTGGCCAGTGACACCATAACAATACTGCCTACCCCACCTTTTAGACAAAATGGAGTCATCTTCCCCAGAATTAATTATACTGTGGATTAATTATCATATTATGGGGCAGATAAAATTTCTGCATTGCAGAAATGTGCTGGATGTCTTTCTGATCTTTATTTTAATGAGGCTTAATGAGCTATGCCCCCCCCTAATTAGTTCTCCCTTAACATGTCAGAGTTTCAATTCCACTGTTGATCAATTGGGTGGAGACAAGTAATTTCATTTACCTCAAGGCTAAAAGTGTCAGACAACATTTTGTGGGAATCCCAAGCTTTAATGATTCCAAATGCTCAGGCTGACTATGAAACCAGAGCCACAACACTCACAAGTTAAACGATTAACAAATATATAAAACATCAAGAACAGACAAACCATGGAACATAAATACTGCCACTGATACATAAATGTGGGGGGCAGACAGATTCATGGGCAACAGTTAAATACACACTAATGCCTTTTTGTTAATGTTGTCAATAGATGTACGGCTGAGGTTGTGATGAGGTACAGACACAAGGTAATATCACCTTAACCCAGATCACCTGATCACAAGAGAGATGTGATCTAGTAATTTTCCTTTAACACGTTTAGACTGTAAACAAATGAAACATTCCATGGGGCATCACGGACTGACACACTGATACAAAATCAGGGCTCTCAGGATAAGCACATAAGATGGGTGAGGTTGGTTCATCTTTGGAGTGTAAAAAAGGCTGATAATGGCTGGATGTTTTCAAAACTCAGCTCCACTCGAGGCAGGAGATCTGTGGGATAGGCACAAATTTGGTGTTGGAAAGTAACATACATTTACTGAACCTTACCATACCCTAAGAGCTGAGGTATTAGTAAATGACAGGACAATAATTACAAAATATAGGTGTTTAACAGACTGTGACAGATGAGCCAATGCTCATAGTGTTAGGTTCATAGTCAGAACTAAATAAAATGATCTTGCAACTTGTAAGTGTTATCCATTTAATGGGATGAATGTGTGGAATTCATGACTCAACCATTACCACAGTAGAGTGACACAGACAACATAGTAGTAAAATATTGTGTTTAATAGCAAAAGTGCATGTCAAAGTGCAGCAGCGACTCTAGCTACAACTACAAGCTCACTGAAGCTAGAGCCAGGAAAACTGAAGAACACTGACTTCCTAATCATAGCTGTCTGTGACATTTAAAATAGAAATCACCTCCCTTTGCTTTACAAGAAGTTCTTTAAACATTGACTTAATGTGGTGATATAGGATTGAAAAACATACAGGTTAAAACCAGAGGCAGCAGGTGAGCAGCTTATTATACAAATTTTGTACAAATAAAAAATGGCAACAGCCTACATTAGGCATTTTGCAATTGATCGCATTGTCTTCTGCTAGTCTGGGCCAGTGAAGATGATATTTTGTGGTTATGAATAAGTGACTGCAGTAACATTATGCAGTAATATTATGGGTAAACAGGAAGAAGGTGCCGCAGTGTGCTGGTGCAGTGTACTGGTTGAAGCTATTTAAGTAAACATAGCTTTATTTAACACAAGGTTATCTAGTCCTGCATCCAAAATAAGTCCAAGTAGCATGAAGGGGTATTATTAGCAAAATATAGGCCTACTTGAAGTATGAAAAGTAGAGCAGTCATTGAATAATTTAGTTTTCTAGTTGATTTCACTGTATTACGTCATACCCAGTGTCCGGAATACTATTTATTTGATAACATTTATTTAGTTCCTTGTTGTATGCCCTGACATGATTTTATTGAAGCAGGTTACCTTGTAACATTTGTAATAACATTTCCAAACACATTTCCCCAATCTTCATTCTGGTAGGTGGAATGCTAAGGCACAGAACTTCAGAAGATGAGTGGTGCGTTGTTAACTGGAGATTTTACCTTTGTGTGTTTTCAGGTCTTCTGGCTGCAGGTTACAGCGTGCCTATAACTAGCCGAGTGTATGCTAATGTAAGTTAGCAGCTATGAGTGTGAAGTTCACCATAAACACGATAAATAATATTTGTGTGTTTGTGTATATATATACATACCTGCATAATGTTGTGATTGGCTACACTGAACACATAACGTAGGCCATGCGGACCATGCACAGTAACACCATATCAAATTCTTCATTGCAAGTGCACAGATCCTATGCTATGAATCATAAATTAAGAAAATTGCAGTTGCTACAGTAAATATGGTGCAAAACACATTTACACATTCAAAAAAAACACATAAAAAATGTGTCATGAACAAGATTTGCACATCCATACAATGAGAGATGCACACCTGTAGAAGATTTTTTAACAAGTGTTTGTGTGTGTGTATATATATATATATATATATATTTAAAATTATAACAAACACAAATCAATAGCTACAACGGCACCCAAATATGAAATATATATATATAAATAACTCCAGCCTTTTTTATCCCTGTAACATTGTTGGGAAAAGAGTTTATTTTGTTTATATCTTAGGAGTTATCTTACGCAACTAGCGAGAGATGAATGACTAGCAAGCTAACGCAACAGGATTGAGTAACGATATTTCAATCCTCTGTATGTCCTGTAGGCCTACATGCAGTAGAATTGACAAATAAAGAAACCTAACCTAACAGTGTTAGCGTTAGCTAGCTTACCTTTCGAGAAGCAAGATGAGCTAACCTAACTAAGAAAAAAAACATTGCTTATTTGAGATTTAAACAAAAGTATAATGGTGGGAGATATCAGAAAACATATATTAAACATCAGGTGCCAGCTCCTCTGCTGAGTCGGGATGAAGCTCTTTCTCCAGCAAAAAACTAACACAACTCAAACCTGGACTATGTTTTTTTTTTTTTTTTCTATTATTAGAAGATCTCTGTGGTGCATATGCATCATTAGCTGCCCTCACACCTGGTGTAGCTAGTTTCATTGATTTATAGTGGAAGCTCAGTGTTGCAGTAGTCACTACTAAGTTACATGTTCGATGAGGCCAAGGCAGCTAAACAAGTTGGATAGAATTGTTTTCCTAGAGCATAGTATTGCTTAGTTAAATTTGTTAAGTTAGCAGCACTTTAGCTACTGTTGACTAGCTAATGCTAGCTGTTACCAATATTTTAGGTTAGCAGTTTCAGAGGATGCCCCAAACATGCCCAATGTGTGGGGAAGCAAGTCAACATCATGCCTGCTGTATTTGAGAGGGAGCGCTTGAGTAAATAAATGGTATATAATTATATATATTTCTCTGTTTTATATCCTTGACAACAGGAGATGACTTAGATGGAATTTACATGAAGAATAAATATAAAGAATACAGAAAAATGTGGAACAACAGTCAACAACTTTCAACACATTTTCTGACAACATTGTAGACAGAGGCCTATGGACATAATTATAATGATGAGATGATGACAACAGTGATGAAATAGGTAGAAATACAGAAAAGAAGCAGACAAAACTGGAGTATTCCTCATATTATTATAATCCAAAAGTTAAAATTCCACATATCAAAGATTATGTAGTCTATATGAGTTGTGTATTTTTTCACAATTACATTCCTATATGTAGTACATGCAGTGTGGGCAAAATATAGTACACAGACAGAATGACCTGTAGAGAGACAAAAGAAAGATCTGTGACTAAGGTCAAGACAAAGCCCAAACTCAGGGAGTCGATGCCATCAGGAAGCTACAGGAATTTGCTGGCTTTACACAGCTTGCTTTTTCACAAAACATGTTTTAATGAGTAAATACAACCTTGAGTATTGGTTCTCAAACTTATTAGTCCATGTCCACACCTGCTTTTTCTTCAAGGTCAGAGGTCTGAAACAATTGGCAATAACAAAACAAGATTTTACATAAACTCACTTTGAAGCAATATACATTTAAGTTTAAGTTCAACATAGTCAAAGTACATTTGAGGCTAGTGGGAGGAATGGTATTGTTTACCTGCAATCAGTTGCTGTTCCGTGGAGACTACTGTAAATACCACCATAAATACCGCTTTTCACAGTCCTGATTGTTTCTGTGCAAATCAAACCTATGGGCTTTATGCTGGATTGGGGTAAAAATCAATGCATATTTGTCTGTTTGAATACTTTGTTTTCTTGGTCAACTTTTCATTTCTTGGTAAATTTTGTCAATGATATTTTCACATCATTGGCGATGGAATGTTCTGCCCCCGCTTACTTTTTACAGGTTATGTTATGGCTACATCTTCAGATGACACTGAACCAGGATAATTTTCTCACCTCCTTTAGGCATCAATGCTGAATTATTCAGTGTGAATTGTTTCTATGGTGATTTGTTAGATGAAACTGGATGTGCCAAAGAGAGTCCCAGTGTAGATTCTCTAATCGTTTAGAGTTCTGGGACTTTAACTGTGAGTTACGGTAGTAAGTAGGAAAATTCTGATTATTCTGATTTGAATGTAATTGCACGGTAGAAACAATATGGTTTAGGTACTGTTAGGTAACTGAAACGCTTGGTTAAGGTTAGTGAAATATTGTGATTTTAGATTAACAAAAATCATCATTAAATGTAGCTTTGCCTTCCTAATTGTAAAGTTGCTGTTTGGTTTTTGATTATACATGTTTGGGATACATTAGTTATAATTTCTGGCACATTTTTTGAGACGTTTACAAAAAAGTCAAGTTGCAATGACAATGGAATGGCAAATGGGTTGTAGTTGCTGGCTGTTTTGGAACGCCGGCCTGGACTGTGGACAGTTGGTTGGAAACTGTGCTACCTCGATAATGAGATTCAGGAAGTTTCGTGCTGGTGCTTCAGCCAGAGGGTTTACCCAGGCTTATCTGCAAGCTGTACCACAGAGTGAGAGAGAGTGAGAGTGAGAATGAAAGAGAGAGAGTATTTTATTATTTATTTATTTCTTTATTATTAGTATTAGACACTTGCCTTTCACAGGAAACACTTGTGATGGATATTGAAGGCTGCTGTCAGTTTTAGAAGATTATGTTATGTTATATGTTACGTGACAATGTTTGTGAAGACGATGTTGGATCATTCAGGCTCACATTGTACCATCTGGCAGTTGTATTGCACTGACTACTTAAAAAGAGCACTAGGAAAATGTAGGAAATGTAAGTGGGTTTTTTATTGATTTTTTTTCTTGCAGTATGCACAGACTTTGAGAATTGATCTGAAAATGCTAGCCTCTCTGTCCATAGCTAAGGACGTGGTTGAGATGTGTTTCATCAGGCCTGCATGTAGTGGAGCTAATGTGGAGCTGTTTTCCTCAGTGTTTCAATTTCCGCTGTTCTTCAGTCTTCTGGCCTTTTGTTGGCAGACCAGTTCATGTCAGTTTTTACATTTCTTTTGACCTGTGAATGTGACACAAGCCACAAAGGAGCTGCTCCACAGCTCTGGTGACTTTTATATGTTGATGGAAAACATTCAAAAGAAACAGCATTTTCACATACATCTGCATTAGTGTGGGCATGACATGAGACAATGCTACACCTATCATATCACATTTAAGGTATTAGTGTGCCAATAACTTGTGCCATTTAATTTCACTCATCTGCCATGTCAATGGATAATTGGACACTCGTAATAGAAATATGTTTGCTTGGAATAAAAAGACCCCTGTGGTTAGAACATGAAAAAATAGAAAAACTTTTCAAATTTTAAATCGCCTTTTTGCTTCCCTCTCCTGCTTATTTAGCTTCAGTCATATACTGTATGCACACTTGTAAATATGGGAGAAGCAGAGTACAACTACCATCTTGTAATTTAAGCTGCCCCATTACAGCCATGGGTCTTGTGCAAACACACGTAAGTGCAACACCCACTGGCAACGTCAAGGTGTTGCATCAGTGTTAGTCTGACAATTGATCTCTGTCGAGACAAAAGAAGTGAAGGTAAAGTAGCGGAGATGTGCCATCCTGCCAGCAAATGTGATAAAAATGCTGTTTTAATGAATGCTGGAGTTGAAAAATAGGACAGTGGCTTATTCTGACATGGTGACAACCAAAGATGACGCAGATCATATGCCGTTGGTGTGCAGTCCTTTAGACTGAAGTTTAGGGGAAAAGGGAACCATGAAAGAAAATAATGGACATTCTGGACAATACCCTAGTGTGAGATGGTTTGGTTGGTTCCAAAACTCCAACTTTTCAGGTAAAAAAAGGCGATGACATTGTTGACATGACTCCCCAAGCTAAATGCACATGATGGATGGAATACAGTGGGCAAGTGACCCTGCCAAAGGCACTTTAACATTTGGCTCAGAGCTTTGGTGACAAGGTGCTGATGAGATGTGACCTTGCCTTGATAATATTAAGGTCATCAATCTCTTATCAAGACCAGAGTGCAAATTAACCCAACATATAATCAGGATACTATTTGTGTTCTGTTACAGTTATACATTACTTAAATTGTCATTCTGCGGGGGATCCTAATTGATGAGCATGAGAGGGGTTACTCATTGCAGTAAACAAAATAAATAAATAAATAACAAGCAGCCTCACTTGGACCGTGGAGTCCAGACTTAGCAAGATAATTGCCTGGCTATAGTAATGTTAGTTATTCACAGTAGGTGTGTGAAAACAGCATGTATTGTTGTCACGCAGCTTTTAGTACATGACAAATTGAGTATGCCACGAATGGACATTCAGTAAACACATGTTGGGGGTGAGATACTGTATGTGTGGGATTCTTTTCCAGATACGTTTCAGGATTGTATTTTGTTTCTAATTGTTCTTCACATTATTTGTTACTGGGCTATACCTCTTGACTAGTAATCGTTGTATATGGACAGGCGATGACAACAGAATTTCTGGCAATTGGTTTAGGTGGCTAATTATATAATTATATGGCTGCTACTGCACATGTATTGTCCTTGTTTCTATGCAGTGTGCTCTCTCTCTTTCTCTTCAGTCACTCTTGACTGTTGCCCAGCATCAACTACTGAACAGACGCCACTGAACAAAAAATTGAATCTGACAAAAGAGAGATGCAAAACAATACAAACTCTAGGGATATTTAGTAATTGGGTAACGAAGATGAAGAAAGGAGATTAGATTGCCTCTTGGCTCAGTGCTCTTTTCCATGCTGCTGTTCCTTTTCGTCATATCTATTTAACTTTACATATTTATCAAGCAGTATTTGTTTCTCTGAGGAGTATGGGCGGTGAAGGTTTCTGTCTGACATGGCTGGCAATGGCACAGCAGTAATTGTGGAAAGCCAGACCTAGAGAAGTGCATATCTCTGTGTGTGTGTGAGGAAAGGAGAGGAGGAGAGAGAAAACGAAAGGGTGGGGAGGTGCAGTGAGAAGCAGGAGAGTGAAGGCGAGAGAGTGAGGGAGAGAGAGAGAGAGAGAGACAGAGCGGGAGAACAAGCGGCTCGCCTCATTCCGCTTCTTTCTCAGTATCCATTCTGTGAGATCCTGTTCCGGAGAGGAGAGAGCTACATAACAGGCAAATTGGAGAAGGAAAAGGAGAAAAAATCCATTGAGGAGGGAGGATATCAAGGAAAATAACACGTAATCAGGGCATCCACTCTCATCTCTTACAGCTTTGGCAGAGGTGTCTGAAAGTTTCCATCCGGGGGGGACACCCTCCCCTTGTAGTGGGGATGAACAGCGGATGCTGAATTTCATTCCTGGAGGCAGGAGGAGAGCTGTGAAGACTGGCTGGATTCACTTGCAATGGATCTGGTAGTACGCACCAGAAGAGATCCTACAGCGCCTCTTTCTCTCTCTCGCTCAGTCTCTCACACATGCATTTTCCAGTAGAATACATAACACTATTTCACTGTGCCAAGGTGGAATATCAGAGGGAAGCAACCCAAAAGAAATGGGGAATGGATTATGTACAGAATCAATGAAGGACATCCTGTTCACAACAAGAAGTAAGTTCTAACCAGAAAAGGCTCTGAGTTGGGTTCTGATTCTGAGAGACTTGGAGGATTTTTGCCCCTTTTCTTTATTGAGGAGCAGCACCAAGCTTCAGACAGCTTATCTTGTGGACTATAGGTTTCTGGATTGTATTTCAAGGTAAGGACACATCCACGGGCTTTTGTGCGTTAATAGCACCGTCCAGGTTTTTGGGGAAAGGCCAGATTAGGGAGTTGAAAAGCTCAGCTATAAGATACAATCAAGTGGGAAAGAGAGAAAAGAAGATGGAATAGCTGTGTGAGTCTCATTCTAGATTGTATTTAGCCAGTTTCCCAAAAAGTGCAAAGTTGGGATAAATGTGCTATTAATACAATAACATGTCCCAAGGCTTACAAAAAAACACAATTGCTTTGTTTTTGATGGCTATTTGAATGCTACCTCTGCAGACGAGAATGCTTCTATGTTTATCTGCATACTTGTGCATGTGTGTTTGCTAAGAGGGGAGACGTCTGTCTGCAAAGCAATTCATCTCTTTGCTACCATGCTACATAGAGGTTCTCACCAAAGGGGGCTGCTAGTCGAAGGGGCATAATTGCGGTGGTTGTTTGTCCTCGTCTTTGCAACAGCTAGAATCTGTGAGCGCGGGGAATTACCTTTGTACAGTAGCCACATTTTATTCCTAATGGTGAGTGCCTCTCCACATTTTAAAGGCTGCTCTGTCTCTTTTATCTCTGCTAACAGAGAACTGATTGTGTCCAGTATTACACTATCTCAGACGCCCTACATTATACTTTCACCTTCAGTTCCTATGTATATATAAGTTTGTTGGTGTGATTCTGGGTCAGCAATGCATCTCTTTCCATGTCTCTTTATCTCTTGTCTCTTGCTCTTTCTCCCCAAATGGGAAAGTGATGATACAGTAATGTATATATCTCTCTCGTTTCCCAACTTTTGTTTCAGATGGAAATTAAGAAAATAAATTAAGTTAAAAACTAAGTTTTAGTGAGGCAGTGTAGAAACTAACAGAAGGATAAAGGATACATTTTGGGGGGGAGAGTGACTCTGCTGCCCTCTTGATCAATAGCAGACAAGTGCAAGGCTACCTCCTTTTGTAAGTCAACAGTTTAAATATTTATGATTGCATGAGCATCCTGTTGGTCCTTTTGAAATATTTAAAATAATCTAAATAATATATAGCCTATCTTTGCTATTCAAAGGCAAATCACAATTTTGGCCTGGGCAAATTATTATAATGCCACCTCCCCATGTAACATGCAAAACAGTGACCATTAAATGCCTTTGCCTCTGGATATAAACATTTCAAGAGGAGTGTCTCTCCTCTTGCAAGACATCCACTGGGGGGAAGTGAAGCCTGATGGGAAGTTGATGACAGCTCCCGTGCACCTGGCGTTGGCTGGGTATAGGTGGCTCAAATTGCCAATTGTTGCTTATACATGCATAGCTTGATTGCAAGACAATGTTCTGCATAATGTTCTTTTGAAACCACTTTAGGATTCAAGAGGTGTAATATGCAGTGGCTTCCTCTTTAAAGAGATGCAAAACTCTCATCTGCTCTGCCTGCCTTAAATTAATATGTCGGCAATATGTCAAATATAATAGTGTGTACTGGACATACGTGTGTAAGACTGAAAGGGATTTTCTGACTGTATCTGGTATCTGCGTGGGTGTGTATTTGTCCAGAGATTCATCCCTTTTGATGTTTTATTGAGTGTTAACCATGGTAGGACTGACGCATTGCCTCTGATATGGAATAGCATGGTTAAATGAAAGCACTAAGACCGACTTTGCTCCTCCCTTAGTTCCTTTAACTCTGAATTAGCAATGCTGTGTCTGCCTCTTTTAGCCATTTGGATTTGGTAAACTATGTGGTTGAGGCACTATATATGTGCACTGGTGAAAGAATGTGTGCGGTTGTGAGCTTCTATACATCTGTGACTGTGTGTATAAGCAAGTAGGGTGTGTGTGTGTGTGTGTCACCTTCTCTCTGTATAAAAGGAAATATGCAGTGTGCAGTCTGATGTTAGCAAAGCAGTTAAAGACAAGACCTTGCATTTTTTGTGATATTATGCATCCACTGAATCACAGGATGCACAGAACAGAGGGGGGAGCCCTCTTTAACCCTATGATTATGCAGTGCTGTTGACAGCATGTTCACTTGAGGGGCAGAAATCAGAGGAAACATCTTTGATGGCAAAAATGCTGGGCATTTGATTTATTGCTCTCAGAAACAGAGTTTGCATGCACGCCAGTAGGCAGCTGAAATCTGACACACCTGCTTCCAAGTATAATAAATCATTTGCAATTATATGTGTGGTTTTTTGGTTTGGTATCAGCAAAATATCTGTCAATTACAGAAGTTGAAAATCAGGCCTAATATTTTAAAATCAGGTTTATATATTCCCAGTAGTGCCATGCGACTTCACATTATCAAGTTCATTAATATGAATGTTCCATAAATATCACTAATTGATGTAGCTTTTCTAAACATGTCATACGTCATCATGTGGTTAACTTTATTTTGTCACAAAATCACAGCATATGGAATAAAAGAAAAAGTATAAGCGAGATATCTGTTTCGCAATTCCATTGTTTTTTGTAAATTAAGATATCCCATAGGTTTGTTATGGAAACAAATGAGATAGAACAGATTAAAATTGAAACTCTGGAACAAATTCAATTTATTTTCAATCTCAGCTTCAAAGATGCAGTGGCATGTTCACATGGCCATAAACAGATCTTTCAGATTCAGTTTGTAAAAGATAATAATTTACTTAATAAATAGTTACTATTAAACTAAACTAGTTTGTATAATATATAACATTTGTATATCATAAATAGTTATACCACATTCTGTCAAAATACATGTTAAATACTTAATTTTTTGATAGAGGACAGATGCATAAAGAGCTCTGTCAAAAACAAAGGTCTGTACCCAGAAGCAGAACAGCATATTTTTAGCCTGTCCATTAAGGACATGGAAGAAAAATCAATGATTACAGACTGAAACACTGGGTTTCAAATTTAAGTTTTTTTCCTCTATGACCTTTAGATACATTTGGGAATATGTACTTTGTAAATATCAGATTCTAACTTGATCAATGAAAGAGCCCTCTAGATGTAAATGAAACAAGGCTTTTGTCTTGTTTGGCAATATATCTTGGTAGTATATATCTATATTTTTTTTGTTAAACTTATTAGGTAACTATTACTTTCATAAAGGAATTTGTCGCTATTATCTGGGTAATATTGTAAGTACAGTAGGAGTACTCAGCTATGATGGCTTCTCCACATTCCCTCATTCACATGTTTAATTCTTACTGTCACTTAGAAACACATTAGCATTCTCATAGTGGCTATCATGAGCCACACATCTGTAGCATGTGCACCACCAGCTGGCTGAGACAAACAGAAGACCTTATTTTAAAGCGAGGTCTGGTCAGCTGGAGACCAAGCCGTGAACGGATTCGGCTGATCTGTTGTCAGCCCCTTTGAATCCCTTATGAGGCGAAACACAATATGCTCGAACAGCTGGGTCAATTATGGAATATGCTTACTCATCACGGTCGACTGCTGCTAAAAGGAGGAGGAAAGAATTCTGTTTTAAAAGACTATTCTTCACTATGAAGCTCATTTTAAATGAAGCTAATTTATTTGTTTCAAGAAATGTGACAGCCCTTTCCTAGAAGACATTTGGAAGAAGACCTTTGGATAAACAGTACCGCCCTTACTTAGTCTATAATAATAATATTATAGTATAATAATAATATAATAACACTGACATGAACAAAAGCATAAGCCAAGTGTATTGAGCACAATATTCTCCACTTATTATTTGACAATAAGGTCATATGTGTTTTTTACTGTGTAACATTTTATTTTTGAATTTGCATTAATATTCGAGGTAGGTCTTTTAAGTACAAATGAGAAATGCTTGGCAAAAGAGATAAGGAAGAGGATCACAAAAGATTTCTGTCTGGTGTCTGTTGAAGATGTGATGTGCTAAGTGACTGCTGGTGGCAGTGTAGCCCTTTTGGGATACAGTAACCAGGAAGAGGCTGTCTGGAGCATGCAGAATGATCTACGAATAGCTCCCATTGACAGTAACATTGCTGCCTGTGTCACTTTGCAGTGTGACCTTCCTGGGCAAGCTGCCGAGGGCAATCAGTGTCGTACCACCTTTGGAAAAATCTCCTTCCATGTGTGTCGACAGGGAGCATTAGTAAGGGTCAGGGGTTATGTAGCTGGCTAAGAACAGGGGGCAGAGGATGTTGAGCTAGAACATGAGGAAAAGAGAAAAAAGTAGTTTGGGCTATTCCCCAGGAAAAAAAAACAGGATCAAATGTCATCGACCTTATATTGTAACCTTGATCTGAAGTACATCTCTCATCACAAGTCTTCTCCTAAAGCAAGTGTAGTACAACCTGCAAACTAGTGTTTCTTCCTTGATTATGATGGGAGACATAAGAGAATGTTATTGCTAATACAAGCTCAGCTGTTATAAGTCAGAATAAAATCATATGATTGATTTGAGATTTAGTGGTTTTTCCCCTTATGCAAAATTATTAATTAAGCATAAAGACAATAAATAAATAAATAATTGAAAAAGGACAGAAAAAAGACATGATTCATGGACATTGTGCTTTCTTGTCACTGTATTTAAATTTGGTATCCAGGAATAATCAGTTTCCTAAAATGTATCACCAAATGTAGCCTTAAAAAATAAAAAAAGCACATGATATTCACTTGCCAACTTTTTTGTATTCCAGGATTTAACTAGAAAAAGATATGAGAAATAAAAAAATAAAAAATAAAATATATATATATATGACATATATCCCCTATTGTGATATATGTGAAAGATTTTGCCTCCATAGCTTATTACCTTCAGCTCATGTAAATATGCTGACATTAAGTTCATTTTTAGTCTCTTGTCTGAACAGATGAGTGCAGTGAAGTACATATGCAACATGTACTCTAACATCATTGGCCATCACCTTTTACAATGCCTCTTTGCAGTATGTAATTGTATGTAATTGTATTATGACATTGTATTGTGTCCTTGTGCTATGCAATTCATCAGTAATAATCATTTGAGCCACAAACATGCAAACACAAAAGCCGAACCACTTACTTGCCATTACTGACCAGTCTCGCTTTTAAACTAATTAAGGATCATTAAATATTCACACAGTAGAATAACCTGCCTATATCCTAATAGCAAGGAAAGATTGATACTGATTCTTTTTTAGCGAGGCCACTGTTGGAGCCATCCATTTTGTGTGTTCCCTCCATCAGCCACTTTAGAATGCCCTTACAGCGACTTTGCCACCTTCATCCTTTCCCTGCAACCTCAGTTTTCAGCTGTGAAGCAGGGTATTTAGAGTATTGACCGCTTTGCTCTTTAGATGGTAACAGAATTTCTGTCTGTCTTATATCAAGGTGAGTGATATTCAACTCATTGTTGTGTTCATTTTTTTTTAAGCTTGATCTAGTCCCATTAAATTATGGGTATTAGCAGCGCAGATCAAGAATTGAATAATAATTAAATAATTATATTAATAATATAATTGAATAAGGTTAAAGATGCATTTTTTTCCCAGCTTGTTAAAACATGTACTGTTAATCCAAGATTCATAGTTCATAAATATGTGCATGGATTTGAAAAGACCAAACTTCAATCATTTGTTGCTTTTAGCGAAAATATTGTCAATTAGAACAATATTTATAAGAGTATAGACAGGGGCAGCTTAAAATGTATCCTTGAGCTGTGAGCAGCCGGGCTGGGCCGCTGCTCAGAAAGGTTAGCTCATTACATACACCATGGTATCTCCACTAATGCTTTACAGGTAGATCTGGATATGTCAGAGTGTAGTCTTTTCATTGCAACAATAGAGGAAATGTCAGTACATGGATATTTCTTCTGTCTCTGAGGGGACCATGGACTCTCCAGCAGCACTTGTGTCTCTTACATTGGACAAGCTCCCATAACCCCGCTTCCGCCAGACTATGAAAGGCTCTCAGCAGGACACTGGACCTGCACTTGTTAGTGCAGGTCACTGATCCTGGCCTCCTTTGGGCTTACAGCTGGTATAGACCAAAGTACAGCTTGGATGTTTGTTGCTGTAGTTGCGTATGCTGAAAGGAGTCTGTGGGGAAAGGTAAGGACGCCTACACTCCTTTTAAACTTTAACTAAGAGCAGAAAACTTGTCGTTGCTTTGGGAGAATGAAGTGGGTGGCTTATTTCCCCGGGTGTTGAAGGTTCACACAATGTTGTCCTGGGTCTTGTGGAAGAGTTTTCATCCCCTGATGGGAAAAGGTTCCTTGTAGAAAGCAATATGGTTCAATCTGAAAGTGCAGTTACAGAGTGAAACAAGATATGGACGAATATGAGAGAAAATAAAGGGAATCCAGGAAGGAGATCTAAATGTCAGTCTTGACTATTCTATTGGTGTAAACAAAAAATCAAGCTGACAGGAGATTAATTCCTGTACAGGCACGAAAAGCTCATGTTATACCTGCACCATTTTATTAAGATGGTGACACTTGGTTGCTATCCAGTAAATGCAACCAACCCAATTTCATAAAAGCATTGCTCCTGAACTCCCTTATACTGCAGTCACCTCCTGTCCTATTTCAGTCTGTTGCATAAACTGCCAATAAATTGGGAGGAGGGGCTGTGATTCAGTGTTTACCTTTAATTTATTGCATGCTTCTTACTTATATTCGTATTATCTCAGATAGCTGTCAGTTGGGCGAGAGACTCATTACAACCTTTGTCATGCCATTGCTCCTGGGCTGGGGAGCATAGTGATTAGATAAGAACTCCTTCTCCTCTCCCAGCTACTCTCCTGCTCTCTTTTAAACTCCAGTTATCTCCTTTCCTCCTCCTACTTTCCTTAGTGTGTTACCAGAGGTTTGACTGTTAAGTGGAAGCTCTAGACATTTTGGAGTCTTTCAGGGAGGTGATGGAGGTTCTGAAGGCAGCACATAATCTTCTGCCTGCTACAGTCTCACTCTTGTTCACCTTTTGGTTACAGAGGGATGTTGTCTGATGATTCAGTTGCTTGTCTGGAGCAAATGTGGGCTATTGTGTGTGTGACTATGTGTTTGCTGCTATAGCTATTGAGTAGGACTTGTCGGGACGTCATAATGTCTCCCTATATCAGTTGTAAATTAATAATGCTTGTTGTAGAAAAAAGTCCAGTGTTTGGGCCAGATATGAGTCTGGACCTCTTCTCCAACACTTAGTCTCCTGCGTAGCAGCTCTGCTGCAGAAGTCTCAAACAGGTTCAAAAAGGACAC